>JAULBW010022522.1:0-87760 GCA_032358265.1 Vaucheria bursata
GAAAAGTGTGGGCGAAATGTTAGGTGAGTGAAGGCAAATATGGGTGAACATAACCGAGCAGTTATGCTGTAGAAATTAAAGAGATAGCAGGACCGGCAAATATCCTGACATATTGAACTAATTATGGCTACTTGGACTTGATGACTGACTGCACTTTCATTCGTTGGTTTGTGAAACATCATAAAGGAAAAATAGACTACAAATTCCCATTAGCTAATTTGCAGAGTATCGTAAAAATATATGGAACAGAACATATAATGTAGAACAGTCCAAAACATACAAATCCAAAGAATAACTGCAGTCCTAATACACTGGACTTCCCTCCAAACTCTAGGCTGAAGCCCCTCACGCTGTGTACATTTGTAACTACTCTCCCACATACAGTCTTAATAACATTCTACCTATTACTACATGGACTGGCCAGGTTCCATCACTTATTCACCTATAAATCTTCAGTCCACATGTATTTGTCCACCTCAAGCTGCATCAAACTAATGACTAAACTGGTCCATGTTGTTGGAATGGCTGCCTTGTCTGACATGGTAGCATGTCTACATATTATCAAATTTAAGTCCCTGTTGCTTGATTGTTGTTTTTAAAAGCAATGTAACTTTCATTGAATCACCAAAGCTCTTTCTAGGCTTACCACGTACTTTGGATGAACATGATGTGGCATGTACTCTCTGTGATCTCTTGACACCCTTCCCAGATACAGATGCTATTGACAAAAGCTTAGCCTTATTTGTAGCATTTTTATATTGAAATTACAATCCCAACATCTGAATAGAGTCCGCAAGTGTAGACATTGTTGCTGTCTTTGAATCTTATTTTATGAAATAAGTCTTTAGAGTAACTTTTTGCATTCGCAGATTTTTTCGGTTGTACTACCATCTTTCAATTTTCTACTGCACCTTGCTTTCTTTAAACATCCGTGGAAGTTCCCATTGTTCTATTTTTTTGTTTGCAGAGAAGCATAATAGATGTAGTAGTTCCTTCCCAAACAGTATCTACAACTTACATCTGTTATCTGTCACCTGTAGTTATTGCTTTGTGTAGATAATGCATTTTGAGTGAATCTGGATCTTACTTCTAAATTGTTTTTTTTGGCAGAAAGTATATTTAATAATTAATCCAAAGTTTTAGAGCAGTAACTTAGGATCAAGAAATCTTTTTGACAGAACAATTACGTTAAACCTCAGCTGCTTGTGTTTCGATGCCAAGGAGTCAATTAAGGCATCAAATTTTGAATTAAGATCTACGACATAAAAAATTATTTAATATTATTTGCGCACCCTAAAATCTTGCGCCTTTAAAATAGGAAGTTGGCCACAATACTTTTCAATCTCATTTTGACAATCAATTGAAATCATTAGCATAAACTTTTCACTTGTCAATTTCGAGTTATATCATGTCTAATCAAGGAGGTATTCATGAGCTTATGGCGGCTGAACAGATGGCTAGTGCTATTATTGCCGAGGCTCGCGCAGGTACCGCTCGAACACTCCAACTTTCCTCAAAGTTATATATTCTGCAGATAAACATTTCACTACCTTGTAATTGAACTTATATAAAAAGTTCACCGCGAACTGTTCATTAGAAGATGCTTCTTTATACGCGAAAGTCTGTCAAATTGGTGAAAGTGTGTCAATTCACACGAAAAACGCTAAGGCGAAATTATCACGGAGTTAGGATCAGACTGAATAAGTCCCGATAACTATAAAATGTTAAAATTTTTTAACATTAAATAAATTCCTTTTATTTTCCAATAAATTCAACCAAAAATAACGAATCAGAAGGTATGTTGAGCAATATATAGTTTACTAAGACCTTTTGAAACTTTGTCTCCAATATCCTCAAAGATTTTAATTTATGAACGGTGATATAGTGCTATTTTGCAAATAACCGAATTTTATCGTGTTTCTTTATCTATTGTTGGTTCATAGCTAGAAATGACCGGATGAAGATGGCCAAAAAAGAGTCGCAAGAACTGATTGATAAGTTTCGCCAGGAAAAAGAAAGTGCTTTCCAGGCTAACCTGGCAAAAACTATGGGCAGCACTGGGTCAGAATCCGAAAGTCTTCAAAAGAAAACGGAAGAGGATGTTGCAAAGATGAAGAATGACTTCGATTCTAACAAGGAAAAAGTTATCTCTATGCTTGTTCATTCTGTATGCACTGTAACCTGCATCGTTCCTGAAGGTAGGAAACGCAATATGCCCCAAGAGGAATGAGTTCAAATCTCATGCAAACTATTGAAAATTGGTTGGTATTAGTCTCAACATAAATTTCGAAATCTGGCGGGTTGGTTTTCATTTAATTATACGACATGCTTCTTTTCTTTTTCGATTATACGTAATCCGTGCAAATGTTTAAAGAAAATTTAACCGACTAAGTAACCCAATTTGATAGAAAACAATAATGTATTTTGCAAATATGCTAGTCACTACGGCCTACAAAATGAAATCAAGTTTTACTATGCATTTGATTGTTTTAACCAGCGCCCTAATCCATGTAACTTTAGTGGCCGTATAACTATTCTTTATAACATGCTTAAGCAAAAATCGAATAATTTATTTGTAGAACAATTATATTCTTGTGCAATGTTAGTTACATAGATTGGGACTCTGTTAAGTGTCTTTGGTGTTATTTAATGAGCTCTTCAGACCTTCTGCAGCTACCGTACTAGGTTTTTTATTGGATAAATCGTCCATACATAGCTCTACAAAGCTATGCATTATTCTGGACCTATCATCCATATATGCTACAGCTACTGTAATTCTTTTGTAGCAAATTGTCATTTTTAACGAATAAATTAAAGTTCATTTTGTTCCATATTGAACTTTAAATATTTGGATCCAACAAGTTGGTTCAGTGGTCCCAAAGTTAAGTAGCAAAAAATAATTTTTTTCCTGAATTCAACTCTTTACAAGACCTAAAATTATTTCGTGGTCCGAAGTAACTTACTGTAGGTCAGATTTTTTCCGAAGTTTTGTAATGTTGGGCAAATAAACAAGTAACCTTTCAAATGGTATAAGTGTACCCGATATGGTTGGTTCAGCCTATCAGTATCAAAATGTAAGGATTTATTTGAAATGTGAAGTGCAAGCTTACTCGGAGAATTAGTCTTTTGCAAATGAGTTATGCTCCTTCCAATATGTTTATGCCACCACATCATCAACGTCCCATAAAATCAAGCTTTACTTTAACCATCTATTTTAATAAATTATCACAGATTTTCAAGTCATACCCATGGTCCATATATGCATGTGCACACTTGGTTAAGTATATTTTTTTAAGTTGTATCAATGAAATGAAATACTTGTCTAATTATATTTATTTGAAGAAGTTATTGCAATTGTCTGTCCTGTAATTGAGAGCTGGCAGGCTAAAAAATGATATATCTATATATATTTTCATATTATTTGAATAATGACAGAATGTGATGCATTGCTGCAAATTTAGGCACTAAATTTTCATTACGTCTCAGGTTTTTGCAAGAAATCATAAAATAAGAAAGCAATAAAATAAGAAAAGAACAAATTTCACTATTTGCAAGTGTAGGTCATTGCAAAGTTATGGACAGATTAGCTTTCCTGCATGCAATGAATTTTGTTATAAACCAAAAATAGACACATGCATCATCACATCAGTTCAAACTCATTTTAAATTTTGGATTACTACTTGATATTTATGCATTCACTAAAATTCAAGATAAGACACTATTTGCACATAGGGAAGATTTCAGAAAAAATTACTATCCAAGAACATCTTATGTTAAGATGGGCAGTAAGATAGAGTCTATTGCATGCTAACAAGTCTAGAAATAGATGTTCATGATTCCTCTTGAGCACTGGATAAATGTGGTGTTAAAACCAATTAAAATGCATTTATAGCTAAGACAAGCATCTTATCATAAGCCTTAACCAACCATATCACGCTTCCTGCCACGTTGCCTCACACCCGCCAGTCGTTGCATTATTCGATCAGATTTCGTGCATGATGCTTTATAGACACGCAAAATTTCGTCGACGAGCGGCTGTGCGTTTTCATGAGATGATATAAGGGCTTTTTCCATCAAATGCAAGTCAACTGCCTTTTCTTCAATATCTCCAGTGCTAGCCGATAAACCAAAATCTATCAAAACGATTGAGTTTAGAGGTTTTCGGAGCATTATATTACTTGTTGTCAGATCTCCATGTACAATATTGGAATTATGCAACTTTGCTATAGCAATGCCAATATTTCTCGCGATTTCTAATGCTCCTTCAGGATTACATATTTGGTTATTGCGTAGCCAGGTCTTAACTGTCCCACCTTCAACGAGCTCCATGTAAATCTTTCGGGAAGTCATGTCTACTAAGTATAAGCAAGGAGTGTCTACACCAGCCTTTCGGGCTTTAACAAAACATCTTACTTCCTGCTTAATTCTTTTCTGCGTCAATTTCTCGTCGAGTTCAGGGAGTCTGTAACTCTTCTTAAATCTCTCTTTCACAACAGCAATTTTACCACAGAATTGTTCAGAATAGATACGGCCTTCAGCACCTTGAGCGATTAATGTAGGTGGAGTAGACATTAACCTCGTCCACAGACGGCAAGATCTGTCTTTTTGCTGTAACTGGGGATGAGGATATAATTCTGATTGTTTAGTTGTATTTAATTCAGTTACATGAGGATTTTTTTAACTTTTTTGTAATTTTTAGTTTCTCTTTGTAAATTTTTTTTACGTCAAAACTCTTTTGAACGAACGAAATCTACTGTCTCAAGATATAGCAGCTCAAGATCGATCAATTCAAGATTTTAAATTAAAAAAAATTGACTTGATGCAAAACGATGATGAATATGTTAACGATGACTTAATCCAGCTTAGTTATACCTTGCTTGCGTAATATTATGCTTACAGCATGAAAGAAATGCATATCTATAGTAATCCCTCATCATACATCAAAAGATGTTTGATAGTTTACTTTTATTTTTATTCATATGCATCATAGCAAATTCTTCTTATCAATTTATTTTGTCAGCATATATAGATATTATGATAATTGCAGATAAATGTATTGAATCAAAAATAGCATTCAGTAAATCAATAGCAGCTAATTTTAATCTTAAGACTCTGGTTAAACCAACTTTTTGTCGTTAATGGCACCATTTTGCTCTAGAGGCAGGTGATTTTTTTAAGCTTTGCCTTTAATCCATCTATATATGCTGGAGGTATTTCAGCTGGGAAGGAACCATGTGACTTCTGGACTATAACTCATGGTAATATCATCACGAGAACAACTAGTTTAAAAAACTTGAGACAAGTTATCAGTTTTTGGTTGTATTCAAAGCTCAACCAAGTTTATAAATTGAATTTAAATTGCTGAATTATGTTATTGATTGAACAAATGGGTTTAGAGTCTCAGAGAAGGTGTAGGCCCCCTATGTATTCCTCCCTGTAGCTCCACTCCTGGCATGGGGTCTTAAATCCTACCTGAGAGAGTCACATGGAAGCTCCATTCTTCAATTTGTATGTTTACATCAAATGTCAACCCAAACATGGGTAGGGACCATGGAGTCTTTCCGATACAGCAAGGGCAAAAAACATGTATTGCTAATTTTTCGTTTCACAGCAATCCCTCTTATTTGCGCCATTCATTGATTATACAATGCACATTCTTCTATTGAAAACTTTTGTTCAAATGGATTTATTCAGGATGATTAGATATTGATCTTTTAATCGTGGGTATTTTTGTCCATCGGAATAAGATTGTTTTGGCAAATTAACAATCTGATGAAAAGTGAAGGAGTTTGAACCAAAAGGTAAATTTTTGATTGAATATAATTATAGGAAAAGTTTTACTTCTTCGTGCATATTAATGATAAGCGTATTAAATCATAGGGAATTCAATTAAATTTATTTGCCCTTAGACTAGTAAAGTTATTGATTCACAAAATTCGATCTGAAACATATCTGTTTATTTCAAGCAAATTAGACAAGTATTCATCATAGTCAAATCTTGCACACTATGGGCATTTTACAAATATATGCATTAAACAAATATCTCTCTCTAATAAAAAACCTTCAGCTTACAAATCAGTTTGAATGTTCAAACCAAAACGAGATATTTCTTCGAAAAAAGGATGCAAGCAAATTGAATTATAAAAACTCAATAACTGTCATTTTTAACTTTTCAAAATAAATTGTTCTGTTTTTTTATTTAAACTTAAAAACAGAAATGCATACGGTTTCTAACGCAAGATCTACGAATGTCGTCCAAAAAATCTTCCAGCAATAATACTTTTTCATGTGATTAAAAAATCGAAGTTATTATTATTAATTTTCTTTCAATTTATGCTGGAATATTTAAAATTTATGAAAACTTCACGAGCAATGACAGTTATACCTTCAATGATACTCAAATCCAAGCATAGTAACTTCATTACAGTATTAAATTTCATGCATGTTATGTAACACTTGAAGGAATAATGTTATGAACTTGAAATAAAGTTGTTGAAAAAGAGATAAATCTGATCACATTGTGGATGAACAGTATAGAATGATAATTAAGAGATCAATAATTTTTTGTAGAATAGAGAATTCAGGTCTATTTCGCCTCAATCTTACCATACCGTATATTTTTAATTACTGAAACTTTGTATCTTTTACTTTTATTAGTAATGCTGACATTTCGGCCTTTTATAATCTTTTTAAACAACTTCCACCACTTTCAACTATATCACCCCAATCTACAAACTCACTGTTCATTAGAATCAATATTTTCATAAACTATGCTCTCTTCCAACTAAGCTAGCTAGTAACGAAATTAACCAATTTCTCTGTAGTCTCTTTTTCAATATTCTGGGGTACATTAAGGGGTGGTGTAAGTACACTTATCCCAGGCACAGATACTTGGTCCATATTTTCTGAGGGGAGATTAGGGGGTGGTTTATCCCTATTTGGGGTTGAAGCCAGGGGCGAAGTGGCCTTATGTGCAGTCCGTTTTCTTTGGTCATAGTCTTTGATTACCATGGATTGTTCAGAGAATGGGTTGGACTCAAGGACTACGGACTGATTTTTGTCAAGAGCTTGAAATTCTTCGGAAATCTGGAAGTCATCCTTGTACAAAGCTATCTGATAAAATGACAAATGTACATGTGAACAAGTATCTTTATTATTTTAAAATAAGCGTAAAAAATGTTTTTTATATCTGATCTATCATTGCTCAAATGTGCTGAGAAAGACAATAGTGAGCTACATGGTGAGTGTGTAAAATGCTAAAAAGTCACATTTATAGTTCCAAAGACGATTCTAATTAAAAAATAAATGCGCACAAGAAAAGTATTCTTCAGTTTCTCAGAAATCAATGCAAAAATTCTATTCTACAAAAAAGTTTACCTCATATTGCTTCAAAACCGATATTTTAAAAGGTTGATGGAAATGATATTATCTTTGGTGTCAAAAATACAATTTTACATGCATATTAAATGTCCTAGGGATACAGCAAATTCGCTTTTAACATATTTCAGATATAAAAAAATGATTCGATAATCTTGGCACATTCATTACATCAAAAGTTTACTATATATATATAAACTTTCAATATCAAGCACCTCAGATTTGGATGGCATAGACTTAGAGCGATCCTCTGTCTTCGACAGAAATTCGACCATGTTCTGTGGTAATATCACATATATCCGATCATTACTATCCACTTTCATGTCTCTTGATGGAGCGGTAATAGATAAGAAACGAGTTTCAAATCCCTGTATTCGTTCATAATCCCGCAAGTTCAAACGCTGCAATCCGATAGCAATTACATCTACAATATTTTAGTTAAAAGATTACAATACATCTTCTCATTTCGATGTTATCATAAAACACATGCTTACTGCTATAATTACAAGATGGCATTAGAGAATCATTTTCAAGTGATAAAATTAAGGAAAGAGACAAAATTTCGAAACGATGCAAAACTACAAAATACTTACCATACTCATTTTTTAGCCAATCAAAGAGCTCCCCATAGCACCAGCGTACCCCTATTTCCCTGCAGTGCGCCAAAAATTTGCTGGGTATAGCTACCCTTCGAACTGGACACGAAGAATTTGTAAGGGACTCAATTAGGGACTCCGCTCCAGGCAACAAAAAAGACTGAGAAAGAAGCGCTTCGGACATACTAGACAGCACGACATCTCCAGTTGTGAAGTTGCTCTTTAGCGAATAGTGATTTTTATCCCGAATACTACATTATGCATATATATTGGACGAAATCATGATACTGAAACCATATTCAGACATTTACAATTAGATCTCAGACATCCATCAAGAGTGTACAATTTTACATTATAAGACACCTGTGCTATATTCGAATCAACAATGCACTGCTGTTTGATTAATTTCTTTGAATATCACCAACAAAATTATATATTTATTCTGAAATATAAATATTCTATGCACAGCTGTATGGTGTAAAATGGTTAATCGACCAACAAAGCCAAACAGTTGGCATAAGATTATCTTACAAGGCCACCTTATAATTAAAAAACCATTTGCCAAAAGCGAGCCAACCCGAAATATAAGAATCAAAATATATAGCGGTTTATTGAATGGTCTACTAAGGAAAGTTGGTTCAGACAATAAATATTTAAACCACTGGACTCAGTCTTATTGAAAGAATCTATTTGATCCAATCGTGATTCGTTTTAACAGCTCATATTATAATTACGAGCTTTTTACTGTTTAACATGATTATGATTCTTTTTTACTCGACAGGTTATCATTTTGATATTATGTTAATGCAATAAAAAAAGAAAAATTGTTCTATTTCTCCATATGTTTGTTCGTCGGTTCAATGGTAGGTTAAAAATCCATGGGAGATTGAGTTTATAGTAGTGTTTATTATAAAAAAACAGTTAATATTTAGAAGACAAACAGCTAGGGTGCCAGTTGCTTTTCTACTGTACACAAACAACTGCAGCACAAGGGAGAAACCGCAGGGTGATCCAGACAATCTGAAGGCTGAAGTGCTAGTAGCATATAATCAAAAGAATGGCCAAATGCATATTCTTTTCAAAAGAATAACGGATATACTAAAGAAATACAAAAAAATGGCATAACGTTTACCATATTCCTTTGAGCATTGACTAAAGATGCCTTCGCACCATTAAATACTGAACTTCAATTTAGAACAATGATAAGAAAATTTGAATTTGTTGCGACAGTTTTACCAGATTCAATAATGAATTTAACCTGTTTAAAGCTACTTCGGCAAGGGACGTTATACAGACATACAGGGGGGTTTCAACTTTTACAGTAGCAACGCGAATACGCCTACTCAATATTTCATGCTGCTCTACGAACGATTCTCCATTTAAGCAGGTGATTACACGCACTTGTTGATTGACCAAACCCATAACCTAAATAGGAAACAACATTTGACATCAGAAACATGAACTTTCACAAATACATATTGTAAAGTGACTGCCTACTTTAGCCCAACCAATAGCAATAACATATCTGAAGTTCTATAGCAAAGAAATCAACTTGACTGGCTCAGTGTCAGCTGAGTAAAAGCTCAGTCTTCGAATTCTATTAGCTGAAAGTGATTGGTCAAGAAAGTAAACGAAGATTACTAATTGGTCAAAACGCGATTAAACTTTGATATGAGCCGTCAGAGATAATATCATTGGTTTAATTTATGCAGATGAATTCTGTCCATATCAAAAGAATATAGTAAAATGATCAATCGTACATGTTGAACACAATACAGTATTAGCCAGTTTAAGCTGACTAGAAACAAAGCGATTTTAAGTAAACATATATTTCATGTAAATATTTCAATTACAAAAATGCGCAAAAAGTTTTAAAATAATTGTTACGTCGGATAGACATGTGTGGGATTTAAAAAGTATAAAATTACATACCGCTACAACTAAAGAAACTGTGATTTCATCTTGATTGTCCCCAGACTCTCCTTCTATTTCCTGTAATACATGAGACTTGATGTTATGTTACAGTACAAAGCTATATGGTACATTCATACGCACACATACATGAACCTATTCAGTAAGAATCCTTTAAATTTTAGTCGAAACATTTTCATTTTATCCTGGAATCGAAATGTCGAATACATAGAGTAATAATGAAACAAATGAATTTCACTTATGTTATCTATTATTTTGCATAAATTACTAAAATTACAAAAATACAATTCTTTTAAATTTTGTACTGATATACATCAAGTTTTGTCCACATAAATCACTTTTTCGTCGGAAAAAGTTGGATGGAGAATTTGGAAATCAAATGCTCATCTGATGATTTCTTTCAATTTGAAAACTCAACATAACATAGGCAAAATTCTTGAATTTAGCTAATAACTATGTAAAAAGACAAAAACACTCGTATTATGAAGCCAATCAACCCAAATCTTAAGATAAACAAGGCGTACATAATCTCAAAAGATCTTTCAAGATGCACAAAGATGAACTAATAAAACTTAGAAAAATATGATACGCACATATTTACTCACCTCGCCTCCTATTATAAGCGCCATACATAAATTGTAATTATTGATATTACATAAGTGTATACCTTTAGAACTCAAGCTCGCTCTTACAATACGTAAAAAACCGGAACTCTCCTCATTGGATACTCTATTTAATTCCTATACAAACATTCAATTCAATACTCATTAATAATGATTTGTAATTGAGCAAGACATGACATTAGCATAAATAACCAGTTCCACATTTTTTTTTCTGATTAGGTTGAAATCGTGGCATGAGTCGATAATTTTCTTCGATTTCACCTTTCATAAAGAGTTTCAAACTTTTATAATTATTCTAAAATTTGACTTTCAACATTTTTATGGACACCATAAAATCTGAAAAGTAAACCAGGCACATTTTTCTCTATTCAAATATCGTTCATTCGCTTGTGACACATTTATTAATATTAAAATGCTTCTTTAGATTAGTAGCATTTTCTATACATTTACCCTGATTGCTACTCTATCAATATAAAAATATAGTGAAACAATCCCTAAAAAAAGTATCAAAACTTTCGATAATGAAAATTTTTGTGCTCTAACCTTAGAAAAAACATATAGGACCCTTGACTTAGACCAAAGGCTAGAGTAAGAAAATGAGTACTAGATTCTTAAAAATAAATTTTCACGTACGATTTCTAAATTTCATTTTCCACATTTTTATGGCCAGAAATCTGATAATGAAAATTATCATCAAATATCTAAGCAATACTAACCCCCTCCTTCCTTGTACAAAAAATGCCCCCTTCACAGCGCAACTAATTTTCCCATAAATCTACAATAATATATATGTAAATATTTGTAGACGAAAAATAGTGTACACTGCTGATAGAATTTAACCCAATTTTTAAATAAAAATAACAGATAATTACATAAATGACTTGCCTTTTCGGAAGAATTTTCTGCAATCTCGTTCCAAGGTTTTGTGCTAGGACAGAGCACAATACACTGCAACAACAAAAAATATAATCTATAAATTTTGCTTGAAACTTTATGAAAATACATAGAAACAGTGCTATTGGCTTAAGTTGTTAAAATTAGTGCCTAATAATGCACAGAGCCTGAGAGATATAGACAAGTACGCAGTTATACTTCAACATAGAATTGTTCCAAAAAACTGTCCTGTGACTGCTTATTCAAATAAAGCTAGTACACTATACGAGTCCGTATCAACATGAACTAATATGTAACTAAATGCTGCTAGCGATATCTTATCGAATGTTTTCCTGTGATGAATCTCAAAGAAGAACACTTACAGAGACGAGCAAGAAAAATAGAGATCAATTAATTGTGAAAAACAAGTAATTCAACTTCAACTTAAAATTGATTCAGAACAATATTAACAGAACGATTTTGGTGGATGTGCTTCAATAAAGGCTACTATACTAAATATGCATAAAAAGGTAATTGTAATGTAAACCAATGATAACTACACATAATGAATGGCTAGTACTATATTTGACATTATGTCAATTACCCTTCTGACCAAAGAAATGTGCCAACGACTTAGGCTTATAATAGGATGTAGGTAGACTTAAAGAGTAAAAATCATTTAAATTATGTATACATGTAAATGTCCAGCTCGCTTGACTAATATATTTACGACTTTAACTGACAATAGCAGGCCATAGATAGGCTTATAGTGTATAAAGTCATTTATATATATTTTTGCACTACAAAAATGCCAAGAAATAGGAAACGAAATCAGTCCTTCAACAGCTAGCTAAACAAGGGAGCACTAGCTATATCTGCATTTAAATGGCAGTTCCAAGAAAAATAGCTAGCTATTGAAGGCTTAAATATGTAAAGATAACTTGAATACCGAAAATCCTTTATAGAGCAATGACTGTACGACTAGCTGTACAGTATGCAGAGAATGAGTGATAATAAACACCCAACGTTCGAAGATGTCAATACCCTCTTTCTCATCCAATTCTTCCATGATATTGGGTAACGGATGGACTTTTTTATTTTCTTCTTCAATAGTTTCATGACTCATTAGAAATGGCATATCTTTTTGGCCATTTTGGTCTCGATTCATAGGTAAATGAGCCAGTTCTTTTCGTAGAGACCCGTATCGAATCACTGATTGAACGAAATTCACGGGTATCTCCGAACTTCGCCTAGATTGAATTATAGTAAAAAAAGTCTGTCACTTGCATAATATGTTATCTCGGTTACATTAGAAAGCAACTAAAATTTAATATATATATATATATAAGCAAATGAAAAATCTCACAATGGAATGGGATGTAAAAGACGAATTTTTCTGCCATCCAGTGGCAAGTCATCATGGCAATTTTTTGTAAAAATGTACATTTTTACAAATTAATGCATGCATTGATACCGTAACAATTGTATCGTATAAGTCTATTCAAATGACCACTCAACTCATAGTATCGTAAAATGCATATACGTATGATATAATTCATGCTAAAATTGAGTTTTTTACTATTTGATCAAATATTATTCAAGCTTCTCTTTTCTGCTAATATGTCTCTTGAGCATAATATTTAAGAAATGCTATATTTTACAGAAACTACAGAGGTTGGGCTAGCTTTCATAAAACAATATTTCAAAAATTCTACATACGATATAATCGACTTTCATAACAATAAAGTTTTACCTAAAATTGTAACCGCGTTATCTTAAATTTGGTGTTAATCGACTAAAAATGCATCAATAGCAGAATTAGTTTATGTTTTAAGAAATAAAACATACTCAGTTTCATAGGCCCTTCGACTGCAGAAATCATAGAGCTTTTGCAAGTCCAATTTACTCGAAACGATAATATACGCATAATCTGTCTTCAGAAATGAAAAACATACGAATATATATATTATATATGTTAACAGTTGTTGCTTCAAAAATTGACAGTTCACTAACTGACATATTCTTATATTTAATAGCTTTATTGCTCCACCGAATCTGTTTGATTGCTTATGTTGATACCTCTCATCCAATATACTCGAGTATTTGCTAAATATGTACTTATAGCAACATATTCGTAGATTCATTATGTACACCTGTACTGTATAATTCTCCTTCTACAATTTAGAATGCGCTTGTCCTTTTTTTTCAAAATAGACGAAAACAATAATTCCTTTTGACAGTAATCTCTCATTGGCCAGTTTATTTTTTCTATATAGCACATTTATCTACAAAACTTTTTAAGCTTCATTTTCAACTCTCCTCTTTATTCTTGTTAATTTTTTAAATAGTTGAGTACGCACAATATTTTATGCAGAGAACAACTGAATAGCCTTTACTTATTTTTCGTGGGATATGAAAGTAAAAAATTTTACCACAAGAATTTGGATTAAATGCAAATTTCTTCGTTTTTTCATGATTTTTATAGTAGTGGAATTAGGCTTTCTAAGTTTGCTTATCTTTAGGGTGAATAAGGTAGAACTTTTCTGTCAAAAATCTTTTCTACATCATGCTTGAAACAAGAAAGCATTTTTACCAAGAAAAACTGAATCTAAAGTATTTGTCTGACTTCCCAAACTTGAAAATGCTAATGAATTTTGAGTAAAAAATGTTTATAGAAGCAGATGAAAAACTAAGTACTATCGTGAATCAATAATTGGTTCCAGAGCATAAAATTTTCAGCAGATATATAGAAGCAAAGTAAATGCATCAAATTCCCACTTAGATTCCATAGAGAGTAGAATTCGTGTGCATATTACTAATTATGTAGAATAGCTCACTAATAAAGACAAATTTCATGTAGCAAACTTTCAAGCACAAACAAAAAAAGCATGGAGTCCAAGTTGAGCTTCAGATATTCGAATATAACATATTAGTTTGACTATCAAGACTAATTCATCAAATTCAAAGTTTACAAAAATAAATAGGAGCTTTTGTACCTTGAACCTGGAATTTCACCCCGAATCAAAGGACATGCTAAATTTTGCATTTATATATATGAACGCATAGTTTATTATGCATATTTCAACAACTATGACCTTTCGTTAGAAAAAGAATTCATGGACAGCAAAGACATGCAATAAATAGGCCACGAACCAGAGAGGGGACTTAAAACGGCAGACAAAAACGCATAAAATTATATGACTTTTCCACTCAAACATAAGTGCATTTTTGTTAAAATTCCGAATAATTTCTGAAGGGTTAAAAAAAGGTTTGAAAAATTTAGCTTCCTATTTTACATTCTTACTGCAAAATGAATTTGATACCGATTCACTGAAAACTTAGTGTATTTTAAAATTAACTTACTGGTCCAATCAGCCAAGCTCTGCCAGGATGTAGCAACACAGTTTCAGTTTCTGTCCTTTCAACCATTACATTTCTACTTTCAAACTCCCAAGAGCTTTGTTTTGATGCTCTACATGTCGAACTGGATTGTAAGTGTAAAGCCACCATGGTCAGTTCCAGCTCCGAATGAATTAGAGCTGCCACATTAGAAAACGGCTCACCAGAAAAATACTTCCCCACCTGTAAGATAAAAATAATAAATGCACCTATGTAAATATAAGCTACAATACAGATGCATTACGTTATAGTGCACATATTGCGTTGTTGAATAGATGAGGATAGAGCACCCAAGATGCATTAAATTGACTGAGAGAAAAGAGTAAAAAGGTAGATTATAGGAAGCAATTTTATTTCAACATAAAATTGTTCCAGAAACTATTTCTATAGGTACCTATTCTCACGATGACTAGTATATTGGATTGCATACTATACTAGACTCCATCAGTATAGACGTGTATCGAAAAATCAAAACGGGAAATACAACAGAATTTTTGTACAGTAACACATGTATGTACTATTACAAACAGGGTATTTCCAAATTGTACAGAAAGTTCATGGAGCAGAAAATATTATCCAGCAAAATAGTTTAAATTCAATTTCCTTCAAGGAGGCCTTATTTAATAGGCCAATGATTTAGTGGTATCTCCATGTTCTGTCAAGAATGACAGAATTCCACGTACACAGGTAGGCATGCAGTATATTTTCAGACATTAACAACTGCCTAAACCACCTAATTAATTCGCTATGACCGAAATCTCAAGCTGAACATGACAGGTACAACATACATTACATTCTAAGTTTGTTGTATCTATGTACCAAATATGGTTATGAAATAAATAGTTATTACTTTCCTGAAAGCGTGCAAAGTAAGACGATAAGCTTCGTACATACTGAGACTCGGAATATTCTAGACCTTCCATTCTCAATCTCTGCAGTATTTCAGGGGGTGCCCTTCCGAGAAATGCTAATGTAGGCTGTTTCATCCACAGCTTATTATACGTCCCTAGAACCTTATCGATACCCCTTTCGAAAAATTCAAAACTGTTATGTACTACTAACATAAAAAATTATCATTTAGACTACAACTTTGCATGTATCAATCGAAATGGCATACATACAAAAGTGTTACAATGCAGCAGTCAAAAATGATTTTCCCAAATATGAAGGACTTCTCAAAATAATATAAAACTTACTTCGTACTTCAGTATGCGACCTCAATAGATAAAGAAAAAATGTTATTTTTCTTTATTTAAGGAATCTTTTTTATATTATATTCTGTTCTATCTAACAGCAAACAGCTAATCAATTTAACAAATCTAGTTCCGGTGAAGAATCATTGGAATAAAAAACGATGATATGCAGTAATTCTTCAACTAGCGTACTTTCAATTAGTGCATATCTCAAGTTAATGCGACTTCTAAACTGACACTAAAATTTCAAACTGATTAGAGCAGTATGGGTCAGTGCGAGCTTTCACAGGCCACATTGATAGTGTTAGTCATGGGATTACTGTACTTTCGATGGCTGAAATTTAAACAAAAAATATTTTAGTAAATTTTAAAAAAAGATAAATGCAACGAGCAATATAATTCGCTAGTTTTAATACATATATTGATTGATCTCACAATTGGAAACAATACTATGATTTTTACCATTTGAGTGTGAAAAAACAGCTTGAAAATTGTGAAATCACAAAATAGACTAATTTTGATACAGGATTTTCTCTCCAAATTCAGCCGAAGAAAAAAAACATGAAAAAATTGATGCTAATTTTAAATAATTTGGGCAAAAATATTGCCATTCTACATTAATATTTAGATATATATGCTATCAGAATATAATCCCCAAAAATATGCTCTGGTTAAAATCTGCATATAATTCTTTCTTAGATAACTAAAACATTCTCAAATTTCAGAAAAGAATAATTTTCTTACCTTTCACTGTTGGCAATAAGATTTGAAAGGACAGTACAAAAGCCAGGGGTTATGCATGCCTGGGAGACTAAGGCTTGTATTGTCTCATCTTGGCAAATAACGCCTGCAGCGACTATCCCTAATCGTATCAACTGCAACCTTGCTGCCGCATGGACCACAGAGCAATAAAGCTTTACATTTGGAGCAGCCTGAAATCAAATTTTAATACAAAATTTGTTTCGGATATATAATTATTGGCATAAGTAAATAGTCTGGTGATTCCGGCAGATTTATTATATCCAAAGGTAACTGCTAATTCTAATGTGATGAATTCGAAATGCACTATATTATTGAACCCTTATCAACATTGATTTTCATCAAAAATGTTATTATAACTAATGTATCTATAGTATATATGACCGTGAATGTAAAACATACACTTACATTATTTTTCAGCTATTTGAGTATTATCTCAGTCTAATACAATAAACCTCTATGAAGGATACATTTTATGTTAAATAAATACAAATATTAAAAAAATTTTATATTGAATATATTGCCTACGCACGTATATATGCTAGTTTAAAAATCAATTATGTTGATAAATTATAATCAACTTTAGTTTTGAACACAAAAAATATAGCATATTTATGAATGTGTAACGTTGTTGCTGCATTGTTAAGCGTGTAGCCAATTGGAATTTACATTAAGTTGCTTTTATTAATTCTGAGTTTATTCCTGTTGATAAGTCATGTTTCAGAATTTTAACTAATGTAACACACACATGTATAAATATATTTAAATGATAAACATTTGCCTCTATGCAGGAGCTATTGCACACATACAAACAAACAGTGATTACCTGCTGTACCACTACAGAACGCACAAGGGTATTTCCATCTTGAATATTGGAATCTTTTGCAAAGCGATCACTAATTAGAAATACTGCAGAAGCACTAGTCACGCGAGCTCGGTTTAAGTCACCAGTACTGATCATAAAACACTGAGCAATTAGCTATTACACGCTCATTGAACGCTGACTATTTCAATTGTAAAAATATCATTTCACACGAGTTTACACCAAAATAAGAACGAAGGGGACAAACCACCACTTTCGACCAAACTTGATGCAAAATGAAACTACGGATGATTTGGCAGCATGAAATTGCTTTAAAAGATTTTACTGCACAACAGTTGCTAGTATAATGCACACACATGCTATCAAAAGCAAGTAAGAAGGGGGTCTAAATGAAGTGAAGGCCAAAGCTTTAATATATATATATAACCGTAGTATGGCCAAAGCAAAAACATTACATAAACAAATGTGCTTCATTACCACTGCATAAATAAACACATTTTTAGGATGGAAATAGCAAGATGAAACCTATCATATAACATTAGCTGCCTTTAAAACTTATTTAAATTGAATTGGATACCAAACGAAAATAAGGCACTGGAAGAATTTATAGTACTCTTCTCCCATTGGTCTAAGTAGGCAACGTTGGATATTTTTTCTCTCATATCAAAATTTTTTATAACTTAAATATAATTTACAGAAGCAATAAATTCATCATCTCTTCACAATTATTGTTGGACATCTCTAGATGTTAAAATACATGATAATAAATGCTAAAAATCTGTTGAGCTAGTTGCAATAATTACGAAGGCCTGCTCAGTATCTCTAATAGTATAAGCAACTATATGATCAAATTTAATTAGAAAAACCAAATGTCTCAGTAAGTTTAAAGGCTATGTATTTATGCGTTAGTTCAAATTTGTACCGTCGTGCATCGCCATTTAAATAGGTCACAGCTTTTTGTCCACCGAGATATAGCATGAGTGATTTTGCAGTTCGATCAGGATCCGACGGTACTAGCAGTACAATATGAGGCATTAAAGTTCCATGAAGTTGAGATGACAACTTGATTACAAATTAAGTACAAAAGATAAAACACCATAGCAGTTAATTGATGGATATGTAGATCGTAAATCAGCAAAATCAATATAGTACAGTAGTACATGTGGGGAAGAGTGCATATAATCGTTTTGTACGATAGTGCTAAAGATGTCATGATAAATAAGCATTCCAAAGTATTAAAAACACTTACATAAATGCAATCTAAAGTGAAGTAATAAACTGCGGCATATGATCTCATTATCGGCGTATAATACATATGCCTAGGCACAGACACATATTTCCATAGCAGAGTTTCGTCGACATGGCAACGCATTTGCCCCTAGTGTAGTATATGCATAAAGAAATTTCTGATTGAACTCGATCTACATACCTCTTTGATAGCATCTCTAGCTATGGGCATGCCGCTAGGATCACAGCACACAATTATATGGCGATTTCCACGATCGGCCGAAACTTTACCACCGTACCTTTCCTTTATACTGTTAAACAAAGTTTATAGAGTATTGATAAATTAAGAAATGCAAGAAAAAAAGAAAAGAAAGATTGGTTTTAAAGATCACAATTATGCATCAACTTGTGCTCTTCTAGAAACAATTATATAGCTGCATATTTGAATAATGACTAGTGTACTGGATTGCATACTACACAAGCTCCATCAATGTAAACATGAATAGTAAACCCAAGCATTGCTAGTGATACTGAAAAATATACGGCTTCAATATAGGCATAATAGAGGATGATTGCAATTCAATTATGACAAAAAAAGCAGAGGTAAGAACTTTATGATTTTTTGCATTGCTGTAAAGCCTACTGGTGTCTTACATTCGAGTAATTCAACTAAAAAATTTTCATAAGTATGAATGTATCAGTATATATAAGTGCATATAAAAAGTGAAGTATTGCATTTAAATCATTCAATAATTTGAGGAGTAAAAAATCGACAGTATTACAACTTATTTATAATTTACTCGCAGATTCTATTTTAACCAGTTAATCGAGATTACCTTAATAGATACAGAATTCGAGAAGTCTGAACAGGAATGAGTGCGAAAAATATGGCAATCAAAATTGTCACTAGAATTCGTCCAGTCGTATCAGACGGGCTAATATCCCCCTGCAACACAAAATAAATGAATGAATCCCCTCGAAAACAGTACCTTGACATTGTACTACATGGCCAGAATTGGCCATCTAGGTACTTTTTTATTAAAGTAAAATTAGGATATAAAAAATTCTCTCCTAAGAAATTTTCACTTATAACGAATTGATTCGGAAATCCCTACAAATTCATTATTTCCAAAGTAAATTAGTGCATAAATCAAAATTGAAAAGGAAAATATAAAATCGTAATACCTTATCTGAGCAATTTTAATAGCCTGAAATTTAAAAGACTACTTTCATTGTTTTATTCGATATCTATACACTGGTGTTACATGTAGGGGAAAGCCAAAATACAAATGTATGAATCAGTATTCACAATAAAAAGACAGAATATCCAAAGTTACAAAAAAATTTCCTTCATCGAGCAAAATTGTTGAAATGAAATCTTAAAAACACAAAATTGTTGAAATGAAATCTTAAAAACACAAAATTGTCAACATCATTTTAGAAAATTGTTTCAAAATATAGTAAAGCCATGCAATTGAATTCATGTCAATAAGGGTGTTCATTGAATTTTGAATCATATAAATCTGCTTATCTATACATTTAAAAATACGATTAAAATGAAGGGTAAATTTAGTAAACCTTTTGACAATTAAAAACCCCTAAATCATCAAAATTTAATACCTAACATTGATCTTATTTGCACACATTATTTTGATGCTGCAACCACTAATTTGAAAATGGAAAACTTACATATCCAACAGTTCCAAACGATACTACTGCAAAGTATAGAGCAGAATGAAATGGCATGATCCCAGGCCCATCACCCCAATCTACATCATTAATTGTCACGAGGAAATTGAAAAATCCTGCCAAGACCAACATTATTACCACTATATTTAGCCCCATCTATAAAAATATAAAGAAGCAAGTAATAAATGAGCATAAATCTATTACAGAAACTAGCTCAAATGATTATAAAATTTGAAATTTCATGAAGAATAATGAGAAACTTGTGGTGAGTAGACTCAATATACAAGGCAACAGAATCGAACATATTTTAGCATAAATTAAAAAGCAGACTAATATAAGAGTAAAAGTGTAGAATTGGTCACCTTGCAGGAATTATTCTGAAAATTGACTTTTCAACAAAATATGAACTCATTATGATTTAAAAAGTCACCAGGAAAAAAATATTTTTTACAATATACTTTCAAAATTCATCATAAAAGTGGTCTATTATACACATTTGCTAGTACAGTAAACGTCAGATATAGAATTTTTCGGGACTATGTGGTAAGTTTGTTTCCTGTGAAATTTGGAGCTAAACTTGGCACAACATAACTTTTCATTTATTTGTAGTAAGTGAAAATTCAAGCAATTTCGTAAACTATATCAACGATTAACTTATTCATTGGAGATATTCAAATATTTTAATAAATCTAATGATTTATACAGATGCATATATAGAGAATACCTTAACAAACTGGGCATTTACTGCAGTCTTACTATTGCGTACATACTTTCCTATCAAAAAGCCGAATGTGCGTTTCAGCCTCAATAACCGAAGAACTCGAATAACTCCAAGTACCGAAAAGTTATTTAATCCCTCACTAGACAAGTTTGTTGATGAAATCACAATAAATACTAAGAAAGTCGGAAAAACAGTAACAATGTCCACTAAAGACTGCAGGCTCAGTAAAAAATGTATTTTGTTCGAGGTCATTGTGAATCCCGTTATAAAATTCAGTAACCAGAAAGTACCAAAATAGAGATCCAACGAAAAACTGAAATAAAAAAAGTTGAAAATAATTCATATTTTTAGGTGTGCAATAATGGTAAAAAGTATTATGATAAGTTTCTGGCATTCTTGAATAAATATAGCTTGAAGGTAATGAAATCTACACATTTTGTACATTAATATCAGTGGAAATTTTTCAACAAATTTAGAAAATATTGGTCGCCCGGATGAAAATAATTGCAGTAAAGGATAAGAAAAAGTTCAGACATGAAATGAAACTTGGACAAGTACAGGAAAAAATTCAACTCGAAATTATTCTAAAACCAATTCTATGTAACCAATAAGGAAGTATTTAAATCTTCTACTGAAATAATTCTTCTAAATTTCTTGCATATCAACCTTTTTGATGAAACTGTAAGATTTCTGAGTCATACAAGAAGCTCCATACAAATTATGAAACTGAGTGGGAAAATTGACATATAACCATGCTATTTAATAGTCTAATGTTGCATTCATTACAATAAGGAAATTAAGCACATGATAGATGGAATTGCATTACATAGTAGACATCTACCAACATACTCCATATTTCCACATGCATTCAAATTTTTCGAAGCATGGGCATACCATGAAAAAAAATTAGGAGTTTAATTTCACATTTTGTCCAAATTGTTATTTTAGGCTAGTGACATAATATTACAAATATTTTCTATGGGCAAAAGGAGTATAACATAGGATTACCTTGAATCTTCAAAACGAGATGATGTTGTTTCGTAGGTTTGTGCAATCACCATGATGCAGCTAACGAGTGAGTAAGAAGCATTGCAGATCTACCAATTAAAAATTTGAATTGAAAGCACAGAAGGTCAGCATTCATCCAATAGTTCATAGATTTTGAGGGGGTAAAGCTTACCTCTGCTACTGCGCTAAACTTTGATATGGGATAATAGCGCCTTAAACGTTCAACATAAGGCTCATGCGGCTCTTTTGGAACGACATCACAAAGACGCCCAAAAAAAAGGCCATGAATTAGAGCCTGAGATTATCAATAAAATAAATTGATTACGACAAAAACATCAAAATATGCCGAAAATGGACTCACCCCCATGCCAATCCCAACATACGGAGCTGGTTCAATCGTCATGAATTAATTTTATTTTATTTGAAAAATTAACCAAGTCAAATTTTAAATTTTAGCGTTGTCTCCCGCACTAATGGCGTAAAAAGGTAAACTCCTGACTATACTCTTCTACATGAGGCGAATAAGGAGGTCATTTGAAAAAGTATAAAAATGCTGCTGTGCACGAAATATTTCTAGAAGCGTCTTGAAGAGGTTGGCAGATAAAACTTAGAGCTACTGGATTTCTATATGCTAATGATCTTTTTTATGTAAAAATTTCATTTGCATCAATGAGCCGGAATTTATTTTCAACCGAATAATTTCGAAACAAACTAGTCGTTTAAAAAAAATAAATTTAAAATTCATCTATCATTGCATAAATTTAACATTTGCCCTACTGCTTAAAGGTCATGGGGAATATTCAATCAGTGAATTTTAAATTGATTTCGCCTTACCAAAAATTATTTTCAGTAACATATTTGAAATGTATTTGACACTTTCGTGCCACCATAGTAATTGCTTCTCTCTGTATTTCTAGGTTCATCTCTACAATCCGTGCAACCGTTAGAGTGGAATTTCTTCCGACTATCGTTATTGAGAATTCATTAGCTGCCTTTTTTATTGAATGTTATCAAGAAACGCGCAGCATGATACTATCTGAGGATGTCAAGGCACTGAGTTCGCAATCAAAGAATATATGCAGTTTTTTGGAAGTGATGGAATCTTGCCAAATGCACAGTGTGATGCCACCTGAGAATACCAATTCACAAAATTTGCTTCTTTGTAATCAAAAAGTTTTTGCGATATACTGAAAGGCAAGAATATGTTCAGCACAAAAGAGTTTAATTAGAATTGAAGAGAATTAGACAATGCAGTTACACTGCTATACTATAAAAAGATTTTTTTAGTTATTATTTCTTGGCTGTCGGAAATTTAATGTGTATAATTTACCAAGAACATTATTGATTCTATGAAGTAATTGCAGTTTTCAGAATCTGTGGCTAAAATGACAATTTCCGAGTAAAAGAATAACATTTGTAATTAATCTCTATTGAGCATAATTGATTTTGTTTGCTGTACATTATATTTTCCAGAGAAATTTTTAATTGACAGATATAGTTCATATATATTTCATTGCTAGGTTGGATATGACCTTGATTTGCATCAAATTTTTGTTAGCTTGAAAGATGATTATGCATATTATATACCTGCTTCATCCACTTGCAGGTAAAATTATATGTCTCAATATCTATAAATTTTTACAAATACTGAGATACATATTCTTTTCTTTGTAAATACAGAAATGAGCAGAACTTAGTGGCTGACAATGAAGAGAGTTCTACATTGGTAAAAACCATTATGAAGCCTGTTTTTATTTCGAAAGTTTTCAAAATTGAAGCATATTTCTGAAGAACTGAGCTTCAAAATCCTTCAGGAGAAATTGATTGATGCTCAAAGCTTATAGCAAACACGAAAGGATCCAGCAAGAAAACGTACATATTGAAACGTTATTTCCACCACTGAAGCGGAAATAATACAATACAAATTACAATACGACTTAAGTCGAACATTTACCAATCAATGTAACTAATATAAATATATACTATATGTAGTATTATCTAATATATAATTATCTATTTTGCACAACATATAGTACTCTTCAACTAGTATACACTGCATACTACATAACAAGTCAGGAACTGCCACTCAAGCTACAACTCGTGCAACTAAATCAACTCAAGCCCTAAGGAAAACGTAATTTGCTTTATAATGACAGCAAATGGAAAGAATAATTTGAAGATGAAAATATTGTGTTAAATGCCTTAAGTACTTAACTTTTTTGTTGCAATAATCGGACTATGCCAACAGATCTGGGTAACTTATAGAACAAATAGACAAAATGAAAAGAGCAAAGATTTTAATTTTGATTTGAAAAGCAATTAAATGTTTATGGTAATAAGAAATGCAAGTGGAGCAAAATTATGTCAAGAATATTTGGTAAAGGTGATGTTAGATCTAAAATCCAATTTTTGAGCTGTATATTCCAGTATTTTTATCAACAATGCTATGAGCAAAAGATAACAATTCTTTTTATTGATGGCCTTGGAGAAACGGAAATCTTAATTTTGAATATGCTTCCCTCATCAGCAAGAGGATACCAAATGATAGCATTAACAAGAGCAACACAAGTAATAGTTGCTCAGGTTCTACATGGTAACCAAACAGGACATTCAAGTATGATCTCTGTTAAAGTTAATGAAAATACAACATGTGAAACAAAAAATCAAATGAGCAAGTCTAAAATTTGATACATCATTAATAATAGAGGATAAAGTATATATCATATTACTATATGAATTGAACATTAAATGGCAATGGTATAGAATGTACTGTTTGGTGGTGTTAGGAATTTGCTCCCTTAAGAATTAATTCTATTTTTATAGCTACAGTCAGTTTTTATTTATGAAATTCCAAGTAAATTGGCTGCACAGATGCCAGTAGGCTTATCTATTTTGTTGTGTTGATGAAGTTATCTCACTTCTATAAACACAATTTAGGATGTAATAATACACGTACTCTGTCACAAGTTCCTTGTGCTTATGTTGTATTTTACATTCCCGACACAATCTCTTTCAGTTACACCGCATACTTAAAAAAAAAGAATTATTTTTTTGGTGATCATAAATTTGGGATTATGAGATGCTGAAAAATATATAGCTGAATAGAATAGAATGTATAATACGAGGTAAGAAAATTTTCAAAGAATTCAAATTATAAGTAAGCAATGAGACTAAACAATACTTCCGAGTACTGGTGAAAATGCTCTTAAAACTCTTGAACTTTTTGAAAAAAGTATTTGGTTGAATTGGCTGAAAAACAATTTCCACTAAACTTATATCTATATATTGCCAAATGATCAATGTTTTGTACTAAAACTAAATTTGTGAACAAAGTTAATGATAAAATTGTTGACCAACACATTGAATCAGAAATAACATACAAGTTATAAATTCACTACTGATAAAAAGTGCAACAGAATATCCAGTTGAATACCTCAATATCATTTTAATATCAAACTTAAAATCTTACAGACAATAAGAAAAAGTTGGTATGTCACTTACGATAATTTGTAATCTGCTACATTCTAGATTAGTAAAGAGTACAAAGTTAGTAATTGAAAATATTTGGAATGTTTATTGATATTTTAAATATATGATGAAAAATGCTCTTGAGAAGATATTATTCTACCCAGAATTTCACTTGTGCTATCTGATAAACATTGGCTTTTGAAGCTAACTAAAATCCAATTTTCTGTATATATATATATACATATTTATACATTATGTTTGGGGGAACTACCAACCAATCACAATGTAAATCGTTGAAGTTAGAACCTTTCTTCTTTAATGAGCATATGTTTGCTCATGAAAAGCAGTGGGTTGCATATAGATATGTCATTGATTCAATTGAAATTACAACGTGTATCAACTTGATTTTAAAATTGCTGATTACCGTGAAAATTAGCTTTAACAAGTCTTGTTAAACAAATATACTTGCCATATAATGTCAAGACTTAATATATTCCGCCGTATCATCCAATTAGGTTTCACCATATGTTGTATACAACTCCTTCAGAGAGTTATGGTTGTCCAAACTAATTTGACTTGTATGCATGCAGAACAAGTTGTAGGATGTTGACAAGATTCACTCTCATCAACACAGGTAAAAGATTAATGATAATAGTGTATTTGTAATATTTGTGTTCCTTGTATTTTCTGGTCTTAGATTATACATACCTATTATTCATTGGTTGTGACACATAATTAATACTATAAACTATAGAAAGTTAGAATAGTGTTTTTCAATCAGTTTTCAAAGTGGAATTATAATGTTAAGTTTAGATTAGAGTAGTGTTGAACTCCACAAGATTAAAAGATCAATCTACCAGCATGTTGTAAGCAAGCTCTAGGAGGCACCCCAAGTACAAATATGGGGCAGTCCATTAGTGCAAAACATTTCTAAATTTTTATATGTCATACTAAGTGTGCAGCAGTGACCTAACTTGGTTTACAATTATTTCTAAACATTCATGTTTTGTGCACTTGCAGCATTTTTTATGATAAAATTATTCTATTCTAGTTTGAAAGATTTTAAATTTTACTTGAGATATTTTTCTTAAAAATGATCTTGATAAGTGTAAATTTAAAATACTTCAAGTAAAGATGTTTAATTAACTTTTCTTGACCTTGGAAAAAGAATTTGGTTACAAATAAGAAGCTGCTCTACATTACTGCACAATTATGTAAAAGGAATAGTTTTTGATGTCTTTCACACAACTGATATTCCGTTTGGGATATTGTTAGGACTAGAACTATGCCTTAGATCCGCGTTCTAGAATAATTTACATTATATATTCTGTTTCATATATTTTGGTGACTCTTCACAAAATCAGCCAATGGGGATATTGCTCTGTTCTTATTTTGATGATTCTCCATAAATCAGCCAATGGGAACAAGGCTAGTCATCAAGTTCAAGCTAATCATCAGTTATTCTTCTATATTTCATCTTCACATTTTCTATCATTAGCAGAATCACATCTCTCAACTTACACATATAAAGAAGTCAATATACTTCCATTTCTTTCTTTCTCTTGTTCTCTTTCTTGCTGTTGATCTATCTTCCTTGTTATATTCTTTCTTGTTTCCTTAATCATTTTCTTCCTTTGCAAGTCTTGACAGATATATTGTTATAAATGTACCAGACAAGAACACAAAGGCTATACAAGCATGGTAACATTATACAATCATAATTTGTGTTGCTGAGAGTAAATAAGAAACACACTCAGCAACACAGCAAACAAAGTCTCAACGCCAATCCATCTGGAGAGTCACAAAATGATGCAGCTAAAATGGAATAACTCTTAAAAGAGTAATTCCCTTAAGAACTAATTGTTGTAAACAAATTAGTTCCTAACATATATTTCCGGAAACTGCGTAGAATTTATTAGATAGCAGATGGGGTCAGATAAAAACTGTCAGTAACTTGTTATCAAAATGTGCTAGTGAAACAAGGTTAAGCTGACAAGGCAGGATTACAGCTAAAACAAGGACAAAATTTTAAATCACTGAGATAAATTACTACAGAAGAAGTTTACAGGAAACACTTGATATGATGTTGTTTCCGCCACTGAGCGGAAACAACATGATACAAAATAAACTAAAATTAAGTCAAATTATGCAAGTATCTGGACTACTATTAGTGCAATACTAATTATTACTATTTATTATGAAACTTGCAACAATACATTTGCCCCAGTACTGGAAGAGTTTAGATCTGTTGCTTGATTCAAACCTGTGCATCTATATCTACTTAAGTCCTAACAAATACTCTAGAATCTAACATATATTTTTGAAGTGATTGAATCTAAATCAAATAAATTCAGGAAAAACAGTAGTTTGACTAATTATTTCATTTATGGAAGTTGCAACTGAAATTCTTTCTAAATCAACTTAAATGATTGCAGTTTTAATCCTTGTGCATCTCCATTTCTGCATTAAACTGAGCCATCACTAAACTGACCAATTTTATTATTCAACAGCAATTCATTAACTAAAAAAAGACTGAAGTGGACCTATATCTAGTTAGAGCCTCGGCAGCTGCCATGCAATTCTTTGAAATTGTTTCTTATCCATTGCATATGATGCTTAAAAACCTAAAACTTTTGCAAATAATAAAAATTTTTGGCAAGAGTAATAGATTTATTCTTTCGCATAAAGAATTCATAGTATCGAATAAGCATAAACTACAATATTTTAGTAGCTGATGTTCAATTTGTACAGATAGTGTGGATGAATAAAATCAAAATTCTTTGCAAAACATGCATGAATTACCATAATATTTAGTACCATAAAAGCATATCATATACATTTTCATCGAAAGGCAACGAGAAAAAAATAAAACCGACAACATGATAGATCTTATAAATTTAAATTTTCTCTTTATTTCCTTTTCTATCAGGACTCTGTGTAATTATAACCCCTATACTACCCCCTCCACCCTCCAACAACAATGACTCTGTTGTATTACCACCTCTGACTGGTGTTCCCATAGCTGAAATAGTATCTGAAACTGCCCGTCCAGACTCATGCCGACTTCCGCTCCTCCGCATACCCCCCAGAGCTATCCTCTTAAGGTCAGAGAACAGGTCTCGCGGGAGGGTAGATAGTAGGAAAGCACGGTATAGGGCAGCATCGGGGAGGCCTGAGGAGCTTCCCTCATGAGAACTTACCCCCATGTAGTCTTTGTAGGTGAAGGCCCGTTGATGGGCCAGGGCGGCTACTAGCATTTCAACACAAATAAGCCAGTCCTAGGAAAAACAGGTATTTTTCAATTTTGCACAAAGTAGCTTCTTAGTTTATGTCATTCTTGTAATGATATTACTGTAAGAAAAACGATTTGTAAATAAAGTAGTTGCAATCTGATTGCACAATTTTTTTAGTTTTTCTATTTAAAAGTATTAAAATTTACTTTTTAAGATAAGTTATGATCTTTATACTGATTCTACTCACTCGCATAGAAAAAAAATTTAGAATTAAATTAATTGCTTTTGTTCCAAATTATTATTTATTGAAGCTTGCAAAAAATCTACTACTGATAAAGTAATTCTTTTTCAAACTTGCACGAAATTATTTGGGTTACGATTGCAGCCACTGTATACCAAAATCTTTGAAACTAATACTATTTTCGAAAAATAGTAAGAGCATATAAATGATTTGGTAATTTCGTTTAGTCTCGCTCTCACTTGTGCAATATTTTTCCTTCTTAGCATATGGCCTTATAATAAAGAAATTGTTTCCTGCTATTAAATAATATTTGTATCAATGAGAAAATGTAACAAATTACATGTGAAATGAACATAATATTATGGGCCGAAAACAGCACTAAAATAATATGCAATCTTTACAAAAAAGTTAAATGAATTTTTATCGAATTTGGCACAAGTATATTTATTCGAAAATTGGCTAGAATTCATGATTTCTCGAATGGTGGGCACGGGGACATCAGCTGTGTAAACACTGATAATAATGATATGCATTGGCAATATTTTACTAAGTAAGCATCGGTTATAACAACATCTTCAGAACCACCAAATTCATTCGATATATCCGAAAATCTGAACTAGGCAGGATATGACTTTCGTTTATCCGGTATAAGCGAAAATTCGTTAAATGCAATTTGCTATATGCAACGTTAACCTGTAGGCCTTGACCAATATCATCCTTGGTCCATTCTTCTGAAATATCGTAAATTAACCCCCAAGCTTGCAGCATACTTATCGTTACTGACTGCCACCATGTTAAAAACACGACTGCCTTTACACAGGCGAATTTTCCTACTGGACGAAACATCTCTAATTCCTGTGGAGAAAAAACACATTTGCTTTTATCGAAAGACTCTGCTATCATCAAAGCCAATTCAAGTTGCTCCTAAGTTTTAGTATGAAATACCAGAAGGTTAAAATTTTTATAGTTAAAAAAAATCTTTTTCATTGAGCAAGATCGAATATAAGCGGCTAAAATAACACAGAAATAATTGACTAAACATTCAGACGGAGATTTTTGCCAGCATTTAATAAAAATACCAACCAAACTATTATAAAATATATATCCATTCAAGTTTATGGATGTTTAAAATTAAATTGCATTGCAGTATGAAAGAAATGGATAGGAATAGTTGGTTAAAATTTATAGCCAATCTAGAATTAACAGTATTAATACATTTTTTAACACTCTCTCACCTGGTATGCAGCATAATAAAACTTAACTAATGCATATAACGCCCATGTTTGGCTAAAATTAGCTAATGCCGTCAAGTACACATAACCGTATTGAAATGAAAAATTTCCCTCGTTATACCATCCCCGCCACTCTAAAACTACCGTCAAGACAGTAACCACATTTTTTAATACAACATACTGTAGAACGCCTAGTTTGCAGTGATTCAGAAATGCTCGACCCATTTGCCAGCGTTTGAAGCAACAGTTAAAGGGCCAAGGATGTGACCCAAGCTAAGAAAAAATTAGAGAAAAAATGAAATTTTAAGGTTTAAATTCTAAAACTTTTACTACGTAATTGGAAGTTAAAACAAATGTGTGAAAAATTATCGCACATGGCCATGTAACCAAATTTCATAGCATATTCACTGAAATAATTTTAAACGATGTTTACAATAGATTAGCAGCTAAAATAGTTTTAAAGCAATTAAAAAACACATAAAATATAATTTCAAAGTAAAGCAACACATTTCATCTTTACATTCTCAAATATGCACCTGTACTGAAATATTAAACTGTGCAACAGAAAAATTAATCAATTGTAAAAATATAACCTGCTTAAAGGGCACACACCTCCTGAGATTTATTCCTTAAAATATTTGAAAGAACTTGCTCGTCTCCAATAAGGGCAATAAGGTAGTAAAGAAAGCAAAATATCACATAGGCTTCATAGCCTGTAAAGGAAAAGGTACACATAATGAATTTCAATAATGCAGCAAAAGACTCTTAAATTAAACATATATTTATTTTAAAATTCTATAATTTGATAGTAAATATGTGTTTTTTACTTGCCCGTATGTTCATGGTTGATTATTTGTATGGAATAGGGAAAGGTCAAATAATGAGCAAATGCGCTTCATGCATATAAACGTTAAACAGTATAAAAATTGCTTAAGTGCGCATGAAACAATTTTTTTCAATCTTATGATTCTTTTCGACTTAAAAACATGCTATAGAATATAAATTAAAATAGCAGCATAATTTAGAAATTTTTTGAAACAAAAAATATTTGTGGTTGATCGTATTTTACCTAGTACAAAATTTAAATCTATTCCGAATAGCAACTTTTTTCAATGTCTTAAATTTCTGTAAAGTTAAGACTTTTTATTTCACATGACCATGTCTAATCATCTGAAAGAGAATGGGAATTTGAGGATTTAAAGTGCACATTATTGAATCTTATATATAATAGGTGCAAACTAAAAATTCAATTTTTTTTAATTGCATTGAATTAATTGTAATTAAAAAATAAATATAATTTTATTGCATTCAATTATATTTTTAAATTTAGAAAAATTTTGCACTAAAAAGCAAGAAAGTCATATATATATATAAAGATATTCTTGATTAGGATTGAATATTCTTGGAGTTACCCACTTTCGCGAAAAGCTCTAAGATAAAGAGAGAAATCTCTAAATCTGAGCGAGAGCCAAGATTCAAGCGCATAAATTGGTACCATCCACAGAATTCGAACAACGTAACGCTGCACCTGAGGCATATGCCAGTTGCTCAAATGGAAATAAATCTGAAAGGTAGATGAATTTTTAAGTTATATATCGTTTAGCTCATTCTGAAGCGGAATATTATGAAATGAAATGATTATTCATATTCGGTATAATTGCGTTAAAATGAATCATGACGCTAACTTGCCACAAGATTTTGTGAAATCAAATGGCTTCCAGAGCCTTACCTCTCTCATACTGACAGGAAAGCAGAGAAGAACAAATGCTCCGCCTGAAAACCATGCTACATATTGCTTAGATGACCCATTTCTAATGAAAGCAAGGAAAATACTTTATTATTTAGCATATGATATGACAGAAAAAAGTATCCGCATGGATCATTTATTTCAGTAATATGAGATATTATTGAGTCATGATTTACAGTGGCGATAATTAAGAATAAGATGAAAACTGACCATATAAATACCTGTAAAGATCAACACTATAACACGTTAGGGCTACAACTAATCCTGCGTAGGTAAAGTACTCCAGAAAGCGTCGATAATCTTTTACCATCAAAGCCTGAGTTCCGCCTCAGCATATAATGGCCTTGATGCCTGTATGGCACATATTGTGGTATTTTAAAGCCAGTATTTTCAGCAAATGCGACAGTTGCTCACTATCTCTGGATGAGACGATTCTGGCGTGGTGATCTGTCTTATTTCGTAGATGATAATGTGCTCACTGGCAGGGTAACGATTTCTAATAGTTGCATGTCTCAATGTCATTCCAAAAAATTACGGCAACTTGTATTTCTTGTTAGTTCAAATACAGCACAACTTTCCAAAGACCTATCAGTGCTACTAACCACCTAAAATCTTCATAAGTTTTAAAGAAGCTATTTAAACTTCCTCAAATGCATAAACAAGTTAGCTACCCTCGAACGCGAATCTCTGATTACGGAGGGCACATTGATGGCGTAGCATACTGTTATAATGCAAATTCGTCCTCAAGTTTTCTCGCAGTAGCAGTATCGAATTTAGCAGGAAATATATGGAATTCTTGGCTTTTGTTGAGCGATCCATCGAGCATATCACCGTCAGGAGAACTCGACCTAATTTTCGGCCTAGAAATTCCTTGTGGAATGGCTGATATTTGCTGGTCAAAGAAAGAAAATGTAATAATTGCAGCAGAAGATAGCGGCGACTTGAAGGTATGTAAACTTCATTCATATTCCCAGCGTAATCTGATTTTAATTCTGAAACCAATTTTTCAAGAAACGTGCTGTTCCATTGTAAGGTTTATGCTATAAGAAATGACGAAGAGGCTCCAGAAATAGCTCTAGTAGCAAGTCTTACTAATCATAATGATATTGTAAGTTGCGTTAGCACATTCGATGAATCATCGTTTGTCGTTTCTGGCAGTTGGGATAAGACTGTAAAGCTCTGGGACATACAAAGTGCATTAAAAGCTTCTCCCAATAAATATTCTTGCATATACACCATGAATGCTCATAGCCGCCATGTAACTGCCGTATCCTGCAGTTCAACATCCTCAAACTTAATATCATCTGCCTCCGCTGATTCTACAGTCAAACTCTGGGATTATAGGGTGCAGCCGATAGAAAGTAGTAGCATTTCTACATTTCATCTAAATTTTGTGCCTCATTCGCTTGCATGGTCACCATTGTATCATTACACATTAGCTGCAGGGTGCGAAGATGGTTCAATAATTTTTCTAGATACTCGTATGATCACTTCAAATGCTTTCAATAATGCACAAATAAGTTCTGTGCAAGCTAGCGAAGCGCCTATAAACACACTTAAATTTAGTCCACTAGGAACTGAGATTGTTGCTGGCTCTGATGATGGCAGCATTATCATAATGCGTAGCGACGCTTCTGATGATAAATGGAGTAGTAAACCACATCAAGCAAATTGTCATTTGGACTACTGTAGAGCAATAGATTGGGATCCACTGAATTCAAAATCATTTGTAAGCGGTGGCTGGGATGCATCATTGAAATTACTTAATCTAGATAACATTTCAAGTTGACACGTTTCAGTTTTTATGTTGTCATTCTTCACCTGAACCAAATGCTCATTGTATTTATTATAAGCTCATCCAGAAGATTTACAATGATTGTAATATGACACATTTATGCTATGGTTTATTTTGGCTTTTGCAGCAGTGCAAGTCCTACTGTTTTATTTTAAGCCTAGGACCCCTGGTGAAAGGATTTAGTTCTGTTTGCGTAATGCTTAGTCTTTGTGAAATATGTTATTTATAAAAATTAAACTGATGCTTCAGAGCCATAATTTGAGCCAATGAAATTTTTTTGGCTCTGTAAGGTATTAAAAAATTTCATGTGTAGTCCTACCCTACATATATATAGTAGACTCATTTATTTTATCTAGATGGCTCTCTTGATGGGATTTTCAGTAGTAGCACTTTCTCATTAAAAAGTGTCATTGCTTAGTTGTATTCAATTGATTGATAGTATCATGAATTCGATATTTTTAAACATTTTTCGGGTTTGCATAGAATTACTTCAGAATTTTACCTAATAGAAAACCGAATGTCGAACGCATTAAAGAAGAGTATTAAATAGTTTTCATAAATCACAGAAAGGAAACTATCCAGTTTGTATATCTCCTTTATTCAAACTGAAATTGGGCCCTCATATTCGCTAAAATTAGTTTTTCAAAGTAGAATTAGAATAAAATTAAAACTCCGCGGAATTTTGAAATCTGCAAGTGCAATATATGCTAATTAGTGGTTGACCTCCTTTTGTTGGCCAGTAGTCAATATCTTAAAGATTTAACGTTGAAAAACATACAATATTCGAAAAAAATCGAGGTTTTGTTGATATAATTTACTTGAAAAAAGAGACATACAACCACTAGTGCAGATAAAAAGTCTAACATTTAAAAAATAGAGGCAAAACTTAAATATTATCGACAAAGTGTATTTTTTCCAATCGCGGACCGGGATGTGCTGTTGATTTTTGTATCAATCCTCTCCACCAATCCTACTTCTAATATGTTGTTTTTTCGCAACTGTTGTTTCTTCGACAATTGTACAGGCTTCGTAAGCTTTAAGCGCGCAACAGGGTCGACGTTTTCCTTGTCCTCGCCAAAATAGATACTAGGGAAACTGCTTGAAGACATAGACGTGATGATAGATATTTATGTTTTGTTTAATCAATGAGATTTTAATACTGACAGTTGCAATGTAAATTTTCGCAGTTAAATGTTTTAGTCGAATTGCGGGGAAAATTTTCGCCACGTATCCACGTTCGGATGAAAGTTTCTGTAAGGTTTGAAAAATGCGATTTTTTCTCATGTACACCAGCTGATTAAGATTATTTGAAAGCAAATATCATTGCCAGCTTAATGATGATCACTAACGAGGTAGATTACATTTTATACTCTATGGCTTGCATCAAATAATATTAACAAGAATCTGTTAAAAACTCCATCGGCACTTTTCATATCTAATTTTATGTTGCCAACTGTATAGAATGATGAAGACACAAATTGTTAGGAAAAAAAGATATTGATGTTCAGAGTAAGAATATTGTCAGATATTAACTCCTAAGGAATATAATTCTATTCTGTAGCTGTAGTACATTTCTCCTAATACTATGTTGAAGTTTCAGTTCTGATTATGAGAACAAGTTCCAGTTTTAATTATGAGAACAAGTTTCAGTAAGTGATATTTTGTTGCGTTGGTGAAGATATTTCACTTCTATCAATATAATTTAGGATGTAATGATATACGTATTCTCTCACAGATTTCTTGTATTTGCTGCGTTACATTCCCAACAAATATGAAATTTGAATGTTTAATACTGTCAGGATCTGATCTGTTTCGCCATGATCTGTTATTGAACTGTAACTCTATGGACTTAATTTGTCTTATATATGTATTCTTGTAAAGTACATTCTCATTAGTGTGTTCTAATAAGTATGTTCTCATAAGTGTGTTCTCATATGCGTGTGCTCTTAAGTAGTATTGTGTTGACAAGATTCATTCTTGGCAACACATGAATAGGGATTAATACATTGTTGGCTTTGTGTCTTCTTTGGGTTTCTGGTGATGTTTATTATTGGTTATATGCATAGTCTTTAATATATTGATTCCTAACAAATACATGCTATTTCAAATTGAAATGAAAAGAGTTTATTCCTTGCAAACAATACAAACATAGAGTATATTAAAACTAGAAAAAGATGAGTCATGGACATATTCCTAAAATATGCATTTAAATATTTTAGCCATTATTCCAAAGTTGAAGAAATTTTCTTGTGTCTTCTTTTTAAATTGTAAGTTGAGTGTAGTCCAAAAATTACATTAAAAAAATAAATTTAATCTTTACGACAATGGTAGACATTAAAATGGTACACATATATTCCACCTGATTGAAAAAATGTTCTTTGTAACAAACATCTTTACAAGTTATAAATTACTTTTTAGGGTATTTCGACCTTGTTTTGAACTAAATTAAAAAGTAATAGTACTGTTTTGATAATTAAGGTATTAGGTAGAAATGTTATGATACATGGTGCCAATAATCTTAATCTATTTTTTGTAGATTAAAATGATTGAATAGCTTTTAGCATCTATATGTGGAAGTTCAAATAAAAAGTTGGAAAGAAGTGTAATTGATGCAATAAATTTCATGCATTTGAGATTCTACAGCTGCCTTAATTAATTTTTCAGAACAATTTAAACATGACCATTCATGTGATCAGGCTTATTTAGGTAAATATTTTCTTTTTGCCTTACCAAACTTAAACACAGCATTAATTCTAATCGTCTATTTCCTTTTCAATAATTTAGGTGGTTTGTAATGATTAATTTTGACTTTGGTGAGAGCAAAAAGTCAAATTTATCAATGAGCTTAGCTTGACCTTGTTTAACAGCAAAAACACATTTAACAAGTTGTTTCAAGTTTCATGTCATGATGTATTGTTTACTACTAGTAAGTGGTTTTATTCAGGTAAAAAAAGTAATGATTACTATTGTTAACCCAAGCACCAAATGTTTACTTGTGATCTGTACCAAATAGGTATTAAACTCAAAAATACAGCTATAAGGTGACTATTTGCAAATTTCATGTTCAAAAATATGGTGGCTGGCCTTATTCAGAGTCTAGTAAAAATGAACAATTTAATGTGGCTGTCCTGGTGGCTGTTAAATAGTGGAACAACTGTGCCTTTAGTGTAAGCTTCATATATTTTGGCATATTAGGTTTTTAATGCCAAAAATGCCAGAAATAAAAATTGCACAGCACCAGATTTAGATCATTTTGTTGAAAGCAATAATACGCCATAAAAACTACTTGATGTATTGCATGTGAAACTTGTTGCTTTATCAATTACTTTTAGCATAGTTTGCCAATTAACATAGTTATCTTGTACAATATTAAAGTGCAAGTTAATCGATAGCAAATGCAATACACCATTTCAGCTTTACCACAATCAAATTGGCTTGAAGAAAACAAGTTGTGATTCTGCTGGAGCAGTTGTCTATGTTCAGTACAATTTCTGCGCACTACATAATTGTGAGGATTCTCCTGATTCTAAGTGTCAATTCAAATAAACAATAAATATTGAGTTCTTCAGTGGTCCCTTTCGTGCCAAATTTTATTGTTAACCATCATCAAGACTAGCATCTTATTAAATGGATCAAGTATCAGTAATCATCCAATGAATAGAAAGGTTTTATTTCCAAGTCTAATATAATTGAAGGACAAGCTGTGTGCCTACATAGATAGGCTTCATGCAACAATTCCATTTATTGTATCCGCTTAGATTGCTTAAAAATTCTTTCTGTCTTGTTTTCATTTTAGACATGAAGAAGAGAGTAAAGTTGATCCACCAACTGCAGGAGATTGTGCCTTAACAGTCAAGTTGGAAGTTAATGGGGAATATTCTGTTACAATCGAGAGCCCATCCTTTTTTCTACTCTCTGTGGACCATATTTCATGTGGTCACTCATTTAGTCAGACTACTGCAGTAACTCAGCAGCACAAAAACCAAACCAAGAATCCTAAACTTACAGGTATGAACAATCATGTAGTCAGTCAATTCATTTGTGTGTTAGTTTGCATCAAACTACAAGTTGTGGCCTAAATATTTGAAAATTTCAATCTTGGGCATTTTTTGGGTTGTAAAGAAACAAGTCATTCTGCTATTTTTTTCTTGATTAATGTGCTTACATTTGCATTGACAGTATTTGTAACTTCCATCTCATTGTTATCCTATGTTAGAGTGCCATGCAGCAGAGCATAACTTTAAGTTGTCAGGATTTAATATGTTTTTGCTGTGTATTATGTTTATTCATCTACAATTCTTTCAGGGATTTGTAATTATATCAATCCAATTCGGTTTGTATGTGCAAGCATAGGTTGAAAATGTTGACAAGATTCACTCTTGTCAACACATGAACAAAGATTAATGAAATAGTATTAAATGTGTAGTACCTCTGTGTTTATACTGCTCTGGTTTTCTGGCTTACACTCAATACAATTCATTAGTCTTGACATAGGTCTATTCAGCAGGTAATGGATGTCCTTCTTGCATCATGATATGATAATTACAGTTACTTGGATAGAAAAACACAATGACTGTATTTATATCTGGAGTTGCAACACGCCTAGAGCCAGCAGAAACAAAGTATACTTACTCGGCACTTTTTAAAATATTGTGTACATTTTTAAAATGCCTTTTTTTGGTTCTGCGTGTTTTGTACATACCTTATCAGATTGGTATTGTTCTAAATGATGTTGCTCATACAATTGACAGTAGAATGGTTTGAAAGACAATTAATGCTTTTGCTGTTTATCTGTGGGTACAGCATAATCTTATTACATCTACATAATCAAAATATCCCAAGTGCATAAATTGATGGAAGAATTTTGCTAACATGCTGCAATGGGTTTTTTATTGAATACATATACTTAAACACATTGATGAAAAAAAAAGATGTTGCACCATTACCATCCTGGCAGATCATTTCTGCTTCTGTTACACCATTGATTGTGGCAGCAAATACCACATTTGTGGTACTTCACGTAACAGAGTTTGTATTAACTCAGCAAAGAGTAGAGATAGACATGCTTATTTTAATTTTGCATAATTTGTTTGATGCAAAAATGGTAGAGGGTGATCAGACACACGAACTGTTGCATGCAAGATATTTGTATTTATTAGTTGGATGATGTGTTAAAATGGAAAATATTTGATTTCATGTTCATGATGAGGGTTTATTTGCTCATGATCTTCCATCAATGTTAAGCACAACAAATAAAGCAGAAAATTTGGTTCATATGGCTCATTTTGTACTACATTCTATTGATGGCATATTTGCCATTCAAGCAAAGTGAGATAGCAACAACACTACTTAGGTTGACATAACTCTGCTAGTCTTGCCTTCCAAAGCAGTTAAACTTTGTACAAAAATCTTCATTAAGGTCCTTGATTTATATTATTATCATATGGAAAAACTCTGGTTAGTTATTACTGCCAAGCAGATTTAGTATGATCACATAGCACTTAGAGCAGAATATACTGGAGAGTCTACTTTGAAGATGCTTATCAATTTGCATGATCATATAACCGCATTTAATGTAACATTGGATGATATTGGAGGCAGGTTCATGGTATTACAAAACTCCGTGGTGAACTAGCAGATGCATTTCAAAATGTAACTTCTGTTGAATTGGACTTTTAATTTTGAAGTGGGGAAAGATGAGTTTGGCACATCATTGACTGACCTATCAAGAAATAGTATATTCCAACTCAAGCAGTGAAGGCTTTTTTCAGCCTGCATTAATGAGAACTGGCTCCTGATTCTGACGCTGCCATGATTTGAGAAGGAGGAGCATGAGTGACAAGAATATCTTTTAATCAAATCAGTGTTCAACAACATCTATTTTGTTTGCCTCTGTATCAACAATGCATAGAATATAGCATTATCTTAGTCTTTATGCAGTTTTAAAAATATGCCAAAAGTAAAATTTTATAAGAGCCTGGAAGAGCTTTTTTTCTGGTAAACGGCAAATGCCAGAAATTCTGAGGCCTGTATTAGTGCCTATGCATTTAATGGGTGTTTCGCCATTTTCGCACGTGGCGAAAAAGTCACAAATTAAACTAATTTCCGCCGTGCTTTCAAAATATAAATTGGAAAGATAATTGCAATATACCACTTGGTGATAGCAAAAAGCATGGATCACGTAAACTATGGAATTACAGCATTGCCAATATTGTCTGTTTTTGTTTGCAGCTTTATCAAATGTGATGTAAAGTTTTTACCAAGTCCAAGCAATTCGCTTCCTTGTCTTGTCTTAAAAGACGGTCAAAGCATAAGTGGAGATCATGCGATTTCATGCTTCATCTTGAGGTTTAATGACCGATCTGACCTTCTGGGAGGCTTGGATACATTATCTAATGCGTTCTTTGATCAGTGGATGAACGCTTGTTTAACTCATACCATCGAGGACCTCATCGAACCAATAGATCAGTTCTTAATATTAAGAACCTTTCTTGCGGGACCCACTCTAACTCTGGCTGACGTCGCTGTGTATGTCAAGTTGATGCCAATCCTATCGACAGTGGCATCGACTCACATCAAACGTTGGGCGGCACACATCTCTTCATTAAAAGATGTCATGGCTTCTATAGCGTTCGCTAAAGGTATCGAAGGCCGGGCTAATAAAGCTCTGAATGCTCCCGTGAAGGTTTCATCTAAGAAGGTTGTTGATCCCAATGCGTCTGGTGCGCTACCTGATTTGGAAGGTGCTATTGAAGGAGCCGTGATGACGCGATTTCCTCCGGAGCCATCAGGATACTTACATATTGGGCACGTGAAAGCTTGCCTTCTCAACGAGTATTATGCTCGGCGTTATAATGGCAAACTTCTGATTCGCTTTGATGACACTAATCCTGCAAAAGAGAAAGGAGAATTTGAAGATGCAATTATTCACGATCTGAAAACACTGGGAATAAAAGGTGATATTGTGAGCCATACAAGTGACTTCTTTCCCCAAATTCAAAAAATGGCGGAGCGCGGAATTCATGAAGGTTGGGCCTACATGGATGATACTCCGCAAGAGCAGATGCAAGCAGAACGCTTGGAAATGAAAGATAGTACACGACGCAATTCAGACAAAGATGAGAATCTTAGATTATTTAAGCTACTCTGTGCCGGAGACCCATCCGTTTCTTCATGGTGCCTTCGCGCCAAAATAGATATGCGCAGTATGAATGGCACAATGCGGGATCCTGTGATATACCGTATGAATTTGCTGCCTCATCATCGTACTGGCTCTCAGTTTAAGGCTTATCCAACCTATGATTTTGCATGTCCTATTGTTGATTCTGTTGAGGGTGTCACGCATGCTCTACGAACTACTGAATACAATGATCGGGATGAGCAATATCAATGGTTTCAGCAAAAACTTTCTCTCCGCCCAACTCGAATCCATGCCTTTGCTCGAATGAACTTTGTCAGGACGGTTCTTAGTAAGCGAAAGCTTGCTTGGTTTGTATCAGAGGGGTTGGTTGATGGGTGGTTTGACCCTCGGTTTCCCACAGTCCAGGGTGTTATACGCCGTGGTGTCAGTATTCCCGCTCTACGAGAATTTATTCTCTCTCAAGGCGCCTCTCGCCGTATCACTACTATGCAATGGGATAAATTTTGGGCCACAAATAAGGCAAATTATGAGCCTACAGCCCCCCGTTTTATGGGGGTATTTAATGATGGTGCTGTTGAACTTAAGGTGACAAATGTGCCAAACATTCCCATCAATGGCTGCGCTGCTATAAGTGTGCCGGTACATCCAAAAGATTCAACAATGGGTCAGCGACCAATGAGAATAGGTCCTACAGTGTACATTGAAGGTGCCGATGCTGCTATAACAAAAGAGGGTGAATCACTAACTCTAATGCGATGGGGAAACGTTTGCATTTCAAAAGTCGTGACAGATTCTAATGGCATTGTAATTGCGCTGGAAGGTGAATTGGATCCACATGGAGATTTTAAAGGTACCCGAAAATTAAATTGGGTCACGAAATGTGAAGATCTTGTACCAGCCGTGTTGGTTGAATTCGATTATTTGGTTTTGAAAGAGAAGTTGGAGGAAGGAGATGATGTGAAAGATTTCCTTACACCACAAACAAGAGCAGAAAGTCGAGCCTTGGTTGATCCAGGAATGCGTGGGTTGAGAAAAGGCGATGTAGTGCAGCTTGAAAGGAGAGGATTCTTTCGGGTGGATGAACCGTTCGGTGGCTCTAATGATTTGCCTTTAGTTCTTTTTATGATTCCTGATGGTAAGACTGCAGCAATGTCAACATTGAGTTCTGCTCTGAAGCATGTTTAACAACAGAGACATATTATAGTCATTAGAATTTGTGCTGTGATTTCTGTTTTTTGTATACAATTCAAATAAAAATGTTGAAAAAATTTCCTGGCATCAATCCAGTGTGTGGAATTTATCACAGTCTTCCCCGATATAATGCTTATACTTGATCATAATAAAATTGAGCATTTTGAGAGTTACTTTTCCTCTTGAAAGTAATATGCACCTCCTTGAATATTTAACACCACGAATAAAAAATTCGAACTAATGTTATCCTTCAAATTCAAGTAAGATCATTACTAGATTTTATCAATATTTTGCTTAATTATATGCTATTTCGTAAGAGCTGATTCATATCACTACAAGGATAGACAATGCAAGAAAGGAAGTAGCATTAAAATAGGCAGAGAAAAACTTGCTAAGCATCATAAGAACAACGACTTCCATCTAATAATTTCGGCTTGCTGGCTACTTATTACACTTTTGATGTATATTTGATTAACTCTAGTATTACATGTTTCGCTGTCCACATCATTTTATTTGAATTGCATCGATTATGGTCACAGTTTATTCAAATAGACTTGAAAAGTCATTATATTTATTTGCTGACGTTTGTAAATGAGTTTAAGCACTTTGCTGTTGACAATGGAGGAAAGGTTTTGCCGTAGCCCAGAAGTTGACGCTGTACCTATGCTGATGTCAAAGAGCACTACTATCTACGATTCCTAAATAGTTGGCAAACGCATTGATATATTTGAGAAGCCTTATTAAAATCCTGTGATAGAATAAAACAATTTAAATACATAGATAACGGTTCTGTGAGGTACTTACTGAACACGCAAAATAAAAGTATCAAGTTCCATTCTTCCACAATGCATATCGATGAGCAAGAACCTATTGAATTTTTTTTCATACCCAACTTCCAAATGTAATTTCTTTAAACATGAATATATGTAGGAAAACAACCATAACAATGACAGATTTTGGGGACAAGGTTTGAGAATTGAACTTTACTGAAAAAATTACTTTCATCCATATCATCAGGACTAATCTGACCACTTATAAGTAACAATATAACTTATGTTTACATTTAAAAAATGCATCAATAATGCACAGATTCTAAGTACATACATTCAAACAGCTGCCACCAAGAAGGCGCCTCTAAAAGTATATCTACCTACCTTCCATTATTACATAAAGTTCATTAACGAATTAGAACTGTCTGTGCTCTATCGTTGTACCGCAAAAATTGCTCATCATCTAATTGCCTAAGCACTTCAAGTAAATCATTCAAAGTAATTTCTATATCGCTCTGCCTTGCCATTGAACGCTTCAACTCTGCAACAGTCATTCGACGTCCCTATTACAAAACAAAACACCGTCTTATATTATTTAAAAAATTAACTTTTTATATTGTACACAAATGTCATAAACTTCGGATACGATGAACAAAGGTGGATACTATTGCCTTGAGCAGTATCAATTTGCTGCAATAAAAACTCTTATGGAAAAATAATTCTAAGTTGCCAGTATACGCATCTATACAATAATCTTTTGAAATAATTAATTTCTTATGACCACCAAGTGAATTCATTATATCCGAACAACTGAAGCTAAACTTGGCAAAGTATGACTTCTCATTTTTTTGTTAGAAGTAAAATTTCTTTAAAATACAGATAGGGCTGGGTTTCCTCTAGAACCACTATTAAAGTCTATATAGAAATAATAATAAAAATTCGAATCTAATTTCAAAAATAAAAATCTTCTCAACAAAAAATATTTATCGAACAAACTACACGTGTAAAAATTAATCTTCTTTGCTCTAAAAGAGACTTGTAAAAGAAATCTAAATATTCATCCACTTTACAAAGTATCTATAAAAAATAAACATTAAAATTACTAATGCAAAAAAAGATAAAATCTCTTTTACTTTAGAGATTAAATGTTTTATGTATGCTTCAAGAAATGTTCTTGCTCGATAAGAATCTTGAGTCACTTGCTAGACATACGTATGTTACTTTTATTCTAGAATAAAATATTGCATACCTTAGTGGCCGTCCGTTCTAGTAATGCTCGAATTTCATTAGCTAACGCGTGTATGCCTTCACGATCCACTGCTCCTCGTCCAGTATTGATCATATCCATATCGATTGTACCCGTCCGTGGATCTGTAGCAGCACTTTGGGTACTAACCTGTTGCATTTATACATACCTTAATGAGCCTTGAATTTATATTGCGATGAAATTATGCATACCCTTACCAAGTGATATGCCAATTATGCAGGACAAAAAATAGTTAGCAGAGCTGTGCATGGATAGCCCAACAAATAAAGTTATAGCTTTTTTCGGGTGGCAGGTAGAAAATAGCTAGCTATAAATAAGCTTGTATGGTAGGTCTAATAAATATTGCTTGCAATACCCTTTGCCAAAACTTTTCTCAATTTTCAAATACAAAGAAATCTGAATAATGCGTAGACAACAAAATTGTGATCCATCTTTTTTTCCCTTTTGCCTGCTGCTTCATATGTTTATCCGCATGAATAGATAAATGCACTAATTAAGATAAAAAGTTCTATCCAAATAAGCTAGCAATAGCTAGTATGGTAGCTATAAAAGGTCTGAACATTTCTATAGCCAATATGACAGCTCATGTAGAGTGTATGAAAACTTTGATGGCTAACTAAAACTAGCATGGCAGCAATAGAGGATGAAAAGACTTCAATACCTAACCATAGTTGATACGAAAGCTGTAGAGTGTTTGAAAGCTTCAATGTTTGTAAATATATGTACCTTCATAAGTCGATATGCCTCAGCAACATCTTTGGAAACTACCCACTCAGCTAACCTCATCTTAGCTAGCGCTTCGCTTATTCGAATTAAGCTCTCAAGCTGTCTGGGTGTGGCTGTGATAGTCTTTCCTCCTCCACCTAATCGACGCATATCTAAGTAGGCTTGAATTAGGTCTCGACCAGCAGCATCGCTAATTTGTGGCCTAGCTTTCGCACGTGCATATGCAATGAATTTCTTTAAAAAATCCTGCGGAGTATGAGACAATGAATACATATGCATAGATGCACGAATAAAAAATCCATCCACATTTCTAAGCATATAAAAATTTAAAATCTTCAAAATTTAAATATTGCAAGTAATCAACATTACACTTGGAAAAATTATTTTGCCATTAAAAAAAATATCATCGTATATAAACTACTAGATGAAAACATACCTGGTTCAGTGGTGGAATTGGCAGTACCGGCTCCTGAAAAAATGAAATGAGTAAAATTATTTTCGTAATAGCTGAGGTCTATAATCTATTCAAAGTAACTCTGACCCCCTCAAAATTACATGGAAATAGTCCATAAGAACCTATATATATATATATATATATATATGCATATGAACATAACGCTTCATGTAAACAATTGAACTGATATTATTAATATGGTTAAAATTGTCTCTTTATTTTATCTAACCCAAGAGTTGGTCCAATTAATACAAACATAATATCTTTGTGTCCTACTTGAATTAAACCCTGTTTGTGTATTTGGAGGAAGGCAGTAGTAATGATTGTAAGTTTATGAGAAGAGAGTCCAAAACACAGAAATAGAAAAAAAATGAAGAAACAAGAATATGTTGGCTGGTATATGACAAATCATCGTTTCCAAAAATGAATGACTAATATCAGAGTAGAGATCAGAGTGCTGTCAAATCGATAATCGAATGAAAATCGATTAAATAACTGTTTCAATGGTACAACAACTAATTTAATATTTTGAATTTTCCATCCTTTCATAAAAAAAAAGAAATATTACCGTTTTTGGAAAATAATTATAAGAAATTTTATTGTTTTTAACATTTCAGTGATTATCTTGAACAAATTACAAGTTATGAATTTTATACATACATACATACCTTGTAGTAAAGACCCACTAAATGTTTTGCAAGCCGTCGATCCAAGTTTTCATCAGGTTTATCTAATATCAGATAGATGAGATCGAATCTAGACAGCAACGTAGGAGGCAGCTTAATATTTGCAATTACACTTAAACACGGGTTATATCGCGATTGCACGGGATTTGCTGATGCAAGAATTGCAGTTCGAGCATTAAGAGTACAAATGATACCTGCCTTTGCAACGCTAACCTTAACAGCACATGAATGAAATACATTTAACTTGCAACTTCACAAAAAGATTGCACATAAATAAAAATTTCAAAACGAAAAACCTTTGTATAATTTTTCAAACAAAATTGAATAATTCAACATATCTGATAACGTGTTAAAATATCGATAAAGTTATATATCGATATAAATTAAAAATCGGAACTTAAATTTGTACATTATATACTTATCTATTTATGTGCTACAAAAAAAATTCTTCAGAATGAAATATATATTTCAATGTGAAAATGGTATCCTAAAAATCTCAACAGACTTGATATAAAAACAGTAACCTTAAAATATAAATAGGACTAATAATGGCACGCAGGTTATTCTGTAAAGACAAAAATATAGATGTTTTACAATTCTAACAGTTCAGCTGATTGCTCCATAAATAAAAATATATAGTATAAAAAACATACAGTTTGTTGTTCCATAGCCTCATGCAATACAGCACGAGTTGTATCGCTCATCTTGTCAAATTCATCTATACAGCAGATGCCATTGTCGCTTAAAACTAGGGCACCACTTTCTAGCACCAAGTCTCTCGTTTCAGGATCGCGAACGACACTAGCAGTCAATCCTACAGCACTACTGCCTTTTCCACTCTATAAAGAACAAAATACGACTTATTTGAGATAATCCATCTTCTGCATTATATTTTCTGGTGGCAAAGCATTTGCAAGCTTTCAGCCCCCAAACTTAATCATTTTTTTTATTTTTTTGGAGGCTCAGCATTATCTTTCATCCCCCCCCCTTCGACTAAAGAAACAAAAAATTCTTTCGTTGTGTCAAAATTTTTGCCAGTAGAAAAAAGTGCAGGAGGCAGTACTTCAACTCCAGTAATATTTGCTTCAAATTCAAATAATTACTAGTAAACTAGATCGGACACTATAGTAGTCCGCATCAATATGAAAAATAATAAAACTTCTATCATTCCCTATATATTTAAATAAATACAAGACATATTTAAATTTCATCACATTTATTAATGATCTTTACAGGTGTGCATTGTTTAGTGAAAAGGGCTCTTGAAGAACCATAACAACAAATGGGTCTAATGTGACTTAAATAGGATAGCATCTAGCACTTTGTAAAAACTACAAACCTCTAGAAAGATCATGAGCACCATTATAAAATATTTAATTAAACAAAAAAATCACGATATCTAATTATTTATTAATAAATATATTACTATAGGGAAAACGATAGTAGAAGAACTAAAATATCAATATATTACTCAAGTCATGCAAATATGCTATAAATAGAGCAAAAATTAGACTTTCAATTCGTTTTTTCATGCTGGAATTTTTAAGGCAATGTCATTTTTAAAGTTAAAAAACAATTAAACAAAATCTTAAATGATTATTGGCCAAGAAAATTACAAAAATCTATTGATTGATTGAAGAAGAATGATATCATTAAATGATTTCCGATTTAGAAAAATGTTTTACTATTGATTATCAAAATAATCTATCAGCAAAATCGACTTAACACTAATTTTATGAGTCAATCAAAATGTGAATGTGCATTCAGTATTTAATTGAATAAATCTGATTCGCAGAAAAGACTAGCATTTCCTCATATAATTTAGGTACGATACACTTTGATACCTCACCGTATAGATGCCACGTGGTGCAACCTTATGAACAAATGAGAGAAGTTGGGATTTTGAAGTTCCTGGATCTCCGCACATTAGCACATTGATTTCACCTCGCTTTCTATTTGACCTCGTATCGTCTCGACTTTCCTCTTGCGTTTGCTGCTCGTCTTCTTCCTCATCTGTACACAGAGATACATCCACGAACACATACATACATTTATACAATTATGGACCATATACTTTTCTGCTCTTTCATTATTATTAAAATGCTCATTTATACGTGTAGGCACCTTATCTAGCGATATTATGCCATGGATAGCAAGCCGAAACAAGGAATAAGCTATAAAGTCAAATAAAAATGTTGTTTTCATTTCCTAAGCATAAATTTTAATATAAATTTCATAACAAACCGAACAAATTGATAGCTATATATGATTCAGCGAAATATCAATCATTTTACATGGATATCTTCTTTTTCTTAAACAATCTGTCAAATCTCTTGCAACATTCAATGAGGGTAAAAATATCCATCAAATAAAACTCTGAATCAACCAATAGATATTGAAACAAATCAGATTATCGTAACTTATTTAGTATTACCCAGATGTACCCCTATACTAGTGGTTATTGTAAGTATTACGATGAAAATCTGAAAAAGGTTAACAGGTAGAATCAAAATAAGAATTATTTAAATTACTGTATTGATTACAGTGATATATTCAATGATTTGGGTATCATGCCAATATATTAGTTTTAATTTCAGTTCACACTTTTTACAGTGATCAATGTGTAGTGAGCAAAGAGTATGATCCCTCCAATTTGTTCAGTAGAACTACTTAAGTCAAGTATGGGCAAATTCAGTCATGTTTCAAACATTGTTAATCTCTACATATGGTTACTGTAAGATTCTACAGATACGATGAACCGATCCATTGATTCAAATCTTGATAAGTTAAAAAATTACCTGTACAAAAAATCATATGAATAAGGTACTGTTTCTATCTGGTATTTTGAAAATAAAACTTACTAGTCTACTATCTTTCACCACATAGAGATATTTTGAGTACCTGCATTTCCACCCAATCGAGGAGCTTGATCGCACCCCCCGAGCATTTGGCATAAAATCCCTCGTTTCACATCATCGAGTTCCCATATCGAAGGTGCTATAGCTCGCGTGAGCTTATCATACACATTAGGATCTGCTGCCAATTCCTGAAATGACCTGATCTGTTCGTTAGTGAACTGACCTGTTGCGGATACAGCAAATTCCCCCTTCGCGCAACAACAACGTATTTAAGAAGGAAATTACTTTATTTTGCCAAAATAAGTAAAAAATGAAATCTCAACAGCAAATAGCATTATTTAAGATGAAAACATAGGAAATACTTGGCACATTCTTGTATGTACAAAAATTATATTGAAATTTCTGGTAATTTTGTATCGTGATACAGCAAATCAACAAAAAAACGTATAGAATATAAACCATTCAGAATATTTAGAATATTAATTGAATTTCTTTTGATATTAAGCTTGCTGGCAAAATTTAATCAGACTTTAAAAGTTATGAATTATATATTAAAAATGCATATTTTGAACTAATATATAAATACATGCTTAACCTCTGCACGATTATCAGTTGTTCCTGCACTGCTGAGCCTAAAGTGCATGACATCAATAAAAGTCTTGAATACAGACCGAACCACTCTTTGCTTGGGGTGTACTCTTTTCGAAACAGCCCTAAATACCCCTGTAATTTCAACTCTATCTCCCGGCCGAACATTATCTACGAGCTCATCAAAGGCAAATAGGGTCACGCTATGGGGGGTTTCTCCCTGGGGAATCTCATCGGGAGTTTCTTGAAGCCGGATCATCTTGGTAAATAAAATCCAAAGTAAATTATTTTGTTCAGGTACAAGCATGATAAGATTGAGTCAACATAAAAATAAGCACAAAATGTACATTCAAAGAGAATGTGTCAAAAACTGATTTCAATGTGTCAAACTTTGAAGTAAGACTCATTATGATCCTTTCAACTGATAAACATATTGAACAATCCGTAATAATTAGTATTACTTCAATTAGATTCGAATGCAATTGTTTCAGTGTATACCGTACAAATGATTCAATGTGAACTCTCAAAAAGCATTCTGAGCCACCAGTTTGGATATTTTAAGTAACAGATTTCCAGTGTATAGTATTGAAACTTTTGTTTTCGATATACATTATATTTAACACAAAGCCATACACATACATATATATGTATATAAATAAATAATAATGACATTATTGGGACTTATAAAATCAATCTGATGCATCAAATTTTAACTCCTTAAAAATACATATTTCAATCATAAGATAATTTTCATACACCTGTTTGTCAGTAAAAGTACATCTATTGTGTATCAGTTCATATGAACTCCTGGTAGCACAATGCGAACAATTATTTGGTTCCTCTATTCTTCCTCTATCAATCATCACTTCCTTAGAATCCCCACATACAATACACCGGAAAAATGCCTGCTTCAGGTCCGGAATTATAGCGCTCGATCGAAGTACCATTCCTTTCACTGCGACTAACTACAAGTGCACAAATCCAAACAATGATGAATTTATTAAACGTGCGAACGTATAGACTGCTGTACAGTCATATTTACGTTCATACTAATTTCATTCATGTAATGAAACACACAAATGGTAAACCTTTCAGTATGATTTTACCAAAACAGAAAAACTATTTTAAAATTGGAAAGTTCTTGGTTTCTTAACTAAATGCCACAGAAAATCAGAAATCTAATTGGATATTGCACTAGAGACTATTATACTAGCAACCTAGTTTTAAAACGAAAACACTAGATATGAAAAGACAATGAATATAAAAATAGATAACCTGATCGATGTCTTCAGGATTTAACTCACGAAGTGGCTTAATCTCTCTCAAGTTAAAGGGTCGAACCTGATTTGTAAGCAAATGTATATAGGTACAACAATTTTTCCAAGTTTATATTTAAACAATTTTTCAAAAATCCTTATACAAATTTCAATTATTTAATTTCTTAATGACACATAATTATATGTACATTTCAAAGAGTCAATTCCAAAGTTAAATATACTGATATTTAAATAAAAAGCACACAAATAAAAAACAAGAATCGAGACCACTTAATTTATAAAACTAACTAAAAAAAGCCATTTATGCTAAGTCTAACTCACACTATTAAGCTAAAGATGCCAGAGTCTAAGGGTAAGAAACACAGGGCAAAGTTACAAAATTTTAACAATACCATACCATAAAATGAATGAATATAAATATATACATATATAATTACGTCAATATTTTTCATATCAAATGATATGAAATTAAGAAAAGTTTAAAATATAGGACATATTTAGAAAAAATTAAAATAAAATTAGAAAAGAACAGAAGAAATCAAACCTGAATACGTCTAATTCCTGCAGCTTCTTCCCCAAATATTTTATCAAATTCATGCTTAGCAACAAGATCCATTATGGGCACCATTTCTTGAGGATAACGCACTAATTGATTATACAATTCTCGACTCTCTGGATGGTTAAATAAATGTCTGCAATTAACATCCAGCTCAAATCTTTGAGTCTGGTTAATTTCGTGTAAAGCCCTAACATAATGAGGTTGAACTTCAACATTCATATCAATAGTGTCTGCAGAATCGCCCGACACCGTATTTTCCACATAATTGATCAAAAAATGACTAAAACAGCGGGATGCAATATTAACGTTGATGTTTGTGCCCCATACAAAGGCTCCTCCTATGCCTAAGCGCTGATTTCGATTGTCAATATCTAGTGATAAATCTGAAAGTCGTAACAGAAAAAACTGTTATTATAAGGCTGAAAAAAGGAAATAAATCCTTTTTTTGTCTTGAGAGAAAATTTTGACTCAAGCAGAGTATAGATTGTAAAAAATTAGTCATCGGAAAGCCACAAGAAGAAAAAACTTGGTTTTAAAGCCAAAAAACAATGCGAACTCTATTCTATTTTGTTTCTCATGAAAATTTTGGTTCAAGCTTAAGGTAAGTTTTTAAAAAAGATTTGAACAACACATCACAAATGATAGAGAATCTAAAAGGGCAAATACATATTTTAATGACTTTTCAGCTCACAGTGAGTTTATTTTTGTGCAAAGGTTACATTTCAGAATTATTTTTGAATGACTAAATATTTAAAACCGTTGAGTACCATATTCTAAATTTTCACTAAAATTTTAACTCATCTAAAAGTAAAAAAACTTGTGATATACTCAAATGATAAAATATGAATCAAATACGTATACAGAATAGATAAATTTCATGTTTGATGTAAATCTTCCCCTTGGCGATATTCAGAACATACATTCGGCTAAATAAAGGGATAATAAGTTTAATAAACCGAGGCAAATTGTGTCCACACATCTATACAAGGAAAATTTTTTAAACTTCATAGTGAATAAGAATAAATTTTTATCTGCGGCGTGTTTTACCTGAAAATGAGAACTCAATTTTCCAGTAAAGAAAACTGATTTCAGTTCTTTTAGAAATCTACCACTTATCAAAAATGATTGTATTATCATTTTATTGATGAAAACTTATTTTATTCGATTACTGAAGTCTTGTGAAAAATTGGTCAAATTTATTTATAGTGCAATATCATATTTTGAGATATGCCGTAGTGCAGTATATTTATATGCATAGTAAATGAAATTGGAGGAATCATGGAAAATAGACAAACTTGATATACCTCGTTCACGACTAGGCGATCTAGGCAATGAGTTGTCACTAGTTGAGGTACTGCTAGAAGGGGATGATGGTGGTGAAGGTCCATCTCTAGGTCGTTCTCTCGACACCCCATTAGCTCTGCTGGTAATAGTTTCAGTGACACCACTTTGATGGCTCGTATCACTGCTGATACTCATATTTAGAGCACTATTTCTCCTCGCGCCATTCTCTAATGTCAAACTGCGTGAATTTCGCCCAAAATCTCCCCTCGGAACAGCCGAACTCCCAAGGTTTGAAAATATATTTTCTGCGGTGAGTGATGGTATTATATTTGTTGTGGGCGAGTTATGGGGAGAATGAAGCGAATCGATAGATGAGGGAGTCGTGGGGATAGCCCTACTACTTTCATCGTCCAAGACATTAAAATTGTGCTGCGTGGATCTTGAAGGCGAATCGATTCCTAAGAGATGGTCATTGCTTTTCATTTCTGTTTCTGCAGGCGAAAGACATCCAGACGCATTGTTTTGGGAAGGTGCTGGAGGTGTTTCGAGAACAATGCTATTAAATCTCGAAAATATGCGAAGTTGTTGAGAATCATTTTGCTGGGGAGGTTCCGGTGTTGATATCTCCTCCAAATCACTTCGTGGGCTTCCATTAGATTCTGACGATGAATACATCGTGATAAATTCTATGACACGTAGTTCCTAATCTATAAAACTGTGCTTTTTGGATTTAACATACAAAGTTTTTTTATGTTTCGATTTTAAAGTTAACATTGATGTCAAAAAAGTCAACATTTTTTCCCGCGCAATTTTTTCAAACACCCACAAAAACGTCTTCCACCGCGCATAAACCCAGGATATGTACTTAAACATTTATGTCAAAATCTTACATTTGGGGGTAGGAATACTATAACGTCTACACCCCCACAGCATTTGGGAGTGTCAATAAAGTCTCCCATGCAATTGTATCCCATTAATATACTACATTCATTTGCAATTTATACCGACTGTATTAAATCTTGTTACAACTTAAATTGCATTAAGCTTTGCGGAAGCTACTCCTCTGGGGATATTTACTGTATCTCAACATAATTTAATGTTGAATAAAACAAGTTGGTGGTTTGGAATCCAAAGAGTATAGTTTACTTAACTTCAACAGAATTTATCAGCCACTATAATTTGGTTTACAATTTACTATGACCATTTCAATTGGTACGGACTTCAACAGCTCCTTTCTAGCCTCCAAAGTTTTTGCCAGTAACTACTCATACTTCAGCACTGTATATTGTGGAAGGTGTACTTTTGTCAAAAAATACTAAATGAACTACAATAAACAAAAAAAATTGTGGATAAACATGGTAAGATTCCATTCTTACTAAAAAGAAGTAAAAGATGATAATTGAAAGCATCTTGAAAATGCTTCAAGCTTTCTCAACCTTTCAACAAAATTCAATTTGCCGTTTTCAATCATATGCATATATTTACAACTTACCATTACACTGAGATACTAAATTTAAAATCCGTACACATCTTTTTCAAACAATAATATCAAATGGGTGAAAACACTTTTTACTGAATATGTAAAAATGTCCTTCACCAGAACCTATGATAGAAAAACACCGTCTAGACAGTGTACTTGATTTGAATTTTGTTAAAAAGTGCTGATTTTATGTTTAGTTATAACAGGTCATTATAATTTTGAGCAGTACCTAAAGTTATTTTGTTGTCTCTAGTCTATACTATAAGGAATCAACTAGTTAACTATTATAGTGGATCCTTAGCAATAATTACAAAGAGAATGCATTGTATTATAAGTTAGTATTATTAGACTAGAAGTATTGCAAAGAGTGAACCTTGGCAGCCATAAGTAAATATAATGTTAATATTCAATAATCGACTATAGCCAATTATAACCGCTAACAATTTAAGTTGTGATATTATCGATTCCTAACATATACATGAAAAAGTGACAAATGCCACAATCCTCTTTAGCTGCTTATTAACTCTTTAATACATATGCTTCTAATGCTTGAGAATATCTAAATAGCTCAAGACAGCATAAATTTGTGATCTAGACAAGAGTAATTGTTGAGAAAAAAGAAGAAAAGATTAGTTTATACAACGCGCTGTGATTGTATTCACAGGGCAAGGGAACAAAAGCAAAAAAAGAAAGGTAAGACAAAGAATTTATTACATGGACTGTTACTTATCACACGCTATGGGAGCATGCCACTAGGATTAGCATACTTCTGCTGGGAGAAGTAGAAAAGTAGAGTAGTGATTTCAAGGAAGCAAAACGCACAAGAGTTTGAAGAATTCCAAAGAGCCTCTTCAAAATTGCAAAGAAGTTTACGGGAAACCAAAAGAAATTCCAATTTCAGTCAGTGATGTAAAAATGCTGCAATTGCTAATAGATCGGAAATATTGGTAAAGAAACTTCATGGAATGAACTGTTGGGTTTATAGGGCGGATCCTGCAGAATCACAGATAGACGGATTGAAAATGGAAATGAAGTATATTGTGATTCAAGAAAGATATGGACGGATACAATGGGTCATGGGTCACAATCTGTAGTGGAGAATTAGAGCAGTAACACATAGAAATCCTGACAGTAATATGCGTCAAAATAGGATGAGATTAGATTTCAGTGTTTTCTTGCCTTGAAAATTTTGCTACTAACAAAACTTTTATGCATTGTCATATTTGCCACTAGAAATAGAGCTGGAAACTATATTAAGAAATGCCACCTTGTTTTGTTAAAAATTTGAACAGTAAGTGGTTTCTAAAAAATAGCAGCTTCAGAGTTTTCTTGAGAGCCATTTTCTAGAGAAGTAGAAAAGTTAAGGATTTAGAATCATGATGCAAATTCAATTGCTGAAACCACTTTGAAAATTTCAAAGAGGACTACATACATATTTAACTTAAGTACAAATGCTTGCATGACTAGACTGCTACAACTATTACAACTGTTTACTTCTGTGTATTGTTAATAGAGTTAAGTTTATATCTCATGGTTAGATTTTAAAACTATATAGTTTGTAAATAGCAAGCCCAATCATTAGAACTGGTTCAATATCTGCAAAGTTTACAACTATAGATGTACCATTTGTAAAGATTTTAGAAGTGTATGCACTTGCTGCTTTTTTACATTATAAAAGGAGCAATGCATATACAAAAAATAGAATGTGTTTATCAACTAATCCTTTTAACCAGTCATCTAGCAGCTGATTTTGTATGGCAGTGTCAACAGCACTTAATAATTCATGCTTTGAGTGTAGGTATGTCAAAGATATAGCACCCTTATGAAGCTGATAATAATGTACTTTGATTTGTATACTAAAGTGGACACATGACGATAACGAGGACTTTACTTTGGAAGACATTTTATCATGTAAAATGATTGATGGAGAAGGAAGGAAGTCGCAAGAACGCTCATTGTCATTTAATTGAAGGTGAACGCAATGGCACTTAATATTCATGGTATAACTGTCGCCTTACTTTTTTCTATTTTTGTACGTTTATGCATATTAGTTCTTGCCTTCTAGCCCACTCCAGCAGGAATGAGGCGAGGACCTAAATTAGGATCGCCCCGGAACCCTACTTCCCATACGTTCATACCGTAAATTTAGATTTTCGATTGGATTTGACCACGTGAAAATGATTCCGATTACAGTTTATTGTAAATACGAAACGGTGCGCATTATTCAATTCATCGTTACGTACGATGTGTGCATAAGACATTGTACATTTCTGAATGCATACATTTGAAGATGCATAAAAATCTAAGTTTTAGCGGCCTGTGGTTCGTCTTGGTTGTATTCCAGGCTCCTCGATTTTATGCATTTTCAATATCTTCTGTTGCACCGAATCGAGTGATTAGTCCAACACGACAATTAAATGAGGGTAGTTGGTATTCGCGAGGTCGAACAATGGAAATGAAAGCTCTGGGAACTCTTTCGGGAAATGGATGGGCTGGAACTCGAACAGCTGATATTTTACAGGCGTACAGTGAAGGCGAGATGAGAAAAAGAGATTTTACAAGTGCGCTTGCAAGTCGACTAGGCTTCAAATTCACGAACATGGTCAACGTTTTCAGCAGCAGCAGTAAAGTCACTTCATCTGAGGCTATTGTAGCGAAAAAATCATCTGTGAAAGATATTGAAGCAGGTTGGCAAGCTAAAGGATATGGTAGTGCCTTCGCACGTGCAGTCGGTATCTGGTATTTTGCTATCCGAATACTTTGGCAAGAGTTTAAACTTCGAAAGGTAAAAGATGTCGAGATGAAGAGCGCTCGACGTAGATATATTGCAACGCAATTACGTGAAGGACTGGTAGAGCTCGGGCCTACATTTATCAAGCTCGGTCAGCTGTTGAGCACACGCATTGATGTAGTACCTAAGGAGTATATAGCAGAACTAGTTCAACTCCAAGACAATGTTCCTGGTTTTTCAGGTGCAAGAGCGGTTAGTATAATTGAGGAAGAACTGGGTCAGCCAATTGGAGAGCTATATTTGACATTTGACTCTAAGCCATTAGCAGCGGCTAGCTTAGGACAGGTAATTCCACGACTCAATTGCTGCTAAGCAATTTTTTATGGAAGGTTAAACAAACGCGCTAGTCACTGAAATGAAAACTCTTGGTCTCTAAAATCCGGTTGTCGAAGCAAGGCCTTTAATACTTCTGCACTAGTAAGATTTTTTACAATGCCAAATAATTTGTGGAACCTTTATAATGTATTAGCAACTCTTAGAGCTGAACGTTTTTTCAAAAAAGTGATCAGTATTTTTTTTTAATTCTTTAATTCTTAGTGTCCCCCCCCCAATGGGAATGTAAAAATTACCACCTAGATATTAGGTTAGTTTAAGCAGATTTTGTAAAATTTTAGTAGTATTGGCCCATACTTTTCTACGCTAGTGCTATTTTTTTTAATCTGAACTAAATTTCGTAAATCACTAGTGATATAAGGACTTTTTAGAAATTGTTAAATTTATATATACAAGGCCGATTAAAAATTGTAAAGAGCTGCTACTTGGGTTGGGAGAACCCTATATATTGCATTCCTGAACATTATGAGTTTTTTAAAGACTGCAGTATTTTTTCCTTTAACATCTCATTTAACTCCACAAAAGAGTTGAAATAAATTGAAATCATCAATATTTTAATATAGGTTCACGTAGCTACTTTGAAAGATTCTGGAATGAAAGTAGCTGTAAAAGTCCAAAGACAAGGGCTGAAAGAGCTTTTTGATCAAGATTTGCAAAATTTAAAGGTCTTGGCAAAACTTCTGGATAAGCTTGATCCTAAACTTGATGGGGCTGATCGAAACTGGGTTCGTATATATGAAGAAAGTGCAAAACTTCTCTATAAGGAAATCGATTATACACAGGTTAGTTCATTAATGCTTATATTTACTCTGCATGTCTTAAAAGTAATTATACTTTACTTTTTGTATTAGTGTTGTTATCTCAAACTTAAGGTTCATTACTGCTGAGATTTCATATGCATGAGCAAATAATAGTAACAAATAAATGTCGCTCAAAGTCTATTTAAAATGTTTTTTTTTATTTTACCCAGCCTTTCTTTGCACTATTCTCCTATACTAAGAATCTTGAAATTCTTCTAAAGCAATAAATTGATGAATTCTTGGTTGTATCATTATGCTGGATTCGATGAAATGATGAAAAAGTTGTTCTCATTTAGGAAGCAGCAAGCGCAAAGCGCTTCAAGCAAAATTTTTCAAATACTCCATGGATAAAAGTGCCGGATATTATTGACGAATTGACATCTCAGCGAGTACTCACTATGGAGTTTGTACCCGGTATAAAAATTAACGATATTGCTGAAATTGAGAAGCGTGGTATAGACAGAGGCGTATTGGCAAAACGTTCTGCAGAAGCATTTCTAACACAAATATGCAGGTAAATAGCCTGTAAATTTATCTGCATACAGTGAATTTCGGATATAACAAATCTGTAGGGGCTACATAAATATTAATTCAGTATAACCAAATTTGTTGCATCCAAAAATTTAAATTTTGAAATTGCAAAAATAAGACTTTTTCCTTTATATGTTTGAAGTTAAAATTCATTATAAGCACATTCGTTATATCCGAAATTTACAATATATATATTCTATTGCTAGCAGTAGCCTTTATTTTGATCAGGCCTCCTTGCAGCTTCTCCCTAGCTACGCTGAGGTCATTTACACATTGACTCAGTCAGAGTTAAGCCCCATTCCCACCCCAACAAAATTTCCTAGCTTTTCCACTGGTAAAAGCGTTCAATGTAGTTATCCCTGGTCATATACACTTCTTAGTCATAATTTTTTGATGCACGAGAACATGCTCTATAATTTTTCGTAGTGCATGAGCATATTTGTGGCCCTTTAAGGACAGGTTTTTCAGTAAATGGGAAAATGCTTTGAAGAGAAAATGCAATTTTCTATTTAATAGATATTTAGAAAATTATATTGAACAAAAGCATACCAATTGAGCAATTTAAATTTTAAGCACATACACATGCACCCTGTTATGATATATAGCCACTGAAAATGCATTTTATTTATCCTTGTATTATTTGTGCTATATGATAGGCTATATAATACCGATTTGCAAGTGTTAAATAATATGAATGCTCTTTAATATAAATGTAATTGCTAAGTCAAAAATTATGCATGGACTACTAATTATTATTTAGCTTGACATTATATATATATTTCATGCAATTTTTGTACTTCTATATAGGCACTCATTGTTTCATAGTGATCCTCATCCAGGTAAGCAAATAAAAAATATGAAGTAATGTTCATAAGTTGTTCTCTGAAATTTTTATATTGTTTAGTAATGTTCGTTCAAATTTTTTTTGACAATTTTATTTAATCATTTGTGTTTTACGCAGCCAAGTTGTTGCCTGAAATTATTTCCATCTCGATTCATGTACAAATAGTAGGATTTAAAATTTTTATGCCTGAAAAATGTTCTCATGCACATATTACTTTACTAAGAACTTCAAATTTGAAGTAACTCTTGGTATGAATTTAAAAAATAGAAGCTGTGGCTTTTCGAGTCCCATATAATGAATCGAGTCTAAAGCAAAACCACCAACCATGATGTATGCTATATTTAACGGCAGTGCGCAGTAGAAGAGGTCATAGGGTTGAATGGCACGAGTTTTGGAGAAGAATATTTGTTCATATTAACATGTTGTTACATAGGAAATTTGGCTTGTGATGAAGAATGCGGAGGACGCTTGATTTTTTATGACTTTGGTACGTAAATTACTATATATTGCACTAGCCAAACCTAGTTCGAGCACATATATATTTATAGTAAAAATTAAGATACTAATATGTTGTGACCATCAAATTGATTCGTTGTATTTAAAAATTTGAAACTGAACTTAGGTAGCATTCATGAATTTTTCTCATCCATTCGTTATGAGTGAAAATTGTTTATTTTGTACAAGCCAGCACTTTTACATTTGAAATTTTATAGAAGTATACTCAAAATCTAGTATAATTTAATGCATATTATTATCACTCTGTCATTTCATCCATCTCTTTAGAAAACTCGAGCAATTATTTATAGAATTGTTTCTTCTTATTGAAATATTCGTAATATTTGAATTATACAGTGCAGTAATAAATTGTACCAACTCACTTTATAGGGTGTAAACGATCACTAAGCACACATTTTACTGCCTTGAACCCACTAAAATACGTTTCATCATTGTACCTTTGTGCTTCTTTTATTATAGGTATGATGGATGAGCTGAACCCTATGGTTAGGGCAGGTTTGGTTGATTTGATATTTAGTATATATGAAAATGACCCAAAGTTATGCTGTGATGCACTTGAACAGATGGGCATTCTAAAAGTAAGTTGCTAAATATGTTGAATTTCATGCATGCATGTGCATATACATTCATGCGCATAAAACGAGTTACCTGATACTTTCTAAGATTGAGCTACATGGATGCATAGATTCAATTTTGCACATGCAGATAAATACAAGAAATATTAGAAATTTTAGGGCTTCGAAGAACAGAATCAAAAGTAGGCTCGCTTAATATATACAGTATACGCATACGTAGATGCATGCATCGTAGATCATTCATACAAAGATGATAAAATGGTCAATATGCACTAAAGCCTGCAATGTTCATGTACGAATATATGTACATGTACATGAATAGTTTTTGCACAAAATCTAAGTTGCTCTCCAGTTTAAATTTTCTGCTTATAATTTACTTTACAGCCTGGAAGTGATCGAGTCAGCATTGAAAGTATTGCTCGTACATTCCTCAATGAATTTTCAAATACTATCAAGCCAGTCAAACAGCAAGGTGCCGGAGAAGCCCCGAAGTGGGCCTCCCAGCTCTCCCCAGAAGACCGAAAGCGTATTCGAGCCGAACGCCGTATTAAGCTGGGGGCAGATTTGCTCTCCGTAACTAATGATACCCCCTTCCAATTCCCCCCCACGTTTACCTTTGTATTTCGAGCCTTTACGAGTCTGGATGGCATAGGAAAAGGGCTGGATCCAGCATATGACTTAACTAGACTAGCTCAGCCTTATTTAAGGGAATTGTTGGATTTAAGAGATGGAAGTGTTGCTCTTTCAGCTGTGAAATCATTTACTAAGGCTGTTGGCTGGCGGCCAGAGGACTTAAAAGCGGTGGTGCAAAGCCCTAGAAGGTAGTTTTCTTTCAGTACCTTAAATTATACTATATTTCTATGTAGAAATTTTTAAAGATTTAAATTAGAAGATTCATGGATCTAAATGAAGTAAACTTTGGATATGACGCATCGGTGGAACCACAAAATTAATTCGTTATTTATGAAAGTCTAAACCCAACTTTCCAAATTAACTTTTTCATTTCTTTGCTTTAAGTGAAATTTGTTGTATCGAAAATTATCTGAGTGCAGACTTTTTTAATGTGCCTTTCAGTATTGCCTATGTGACCGACGTCGTTCAAAGGCTCGAAAGAGGAGATTTGAAACTTCGAGTTCGAGTGCTCGAATCTGAACGTGCTTCAGCTAGAGTGGAAATGGTACAAAATAACATCATGAACGCAGTTGCCTTTGGCACTTTTTTAAATGCTTCTATTTTACTGTGGAATACGGGGGTTAGTGCAGTAGGGTCTCCGGCGTGGTTGGCGATTCGAGGATGTATGGGGCTGGCCGGATTGTTCGGTTTGAATGCAGCGTCAGGAATTTTGAAGGTGAAAAAACAGGACAAGAGGCTGAGAACATATGGCCTCAGGAATTAAGCAATAGCAAATGTAGGCTGAAAATATACTATATATTCATTTATAGTTATCACTGTATAAGATATGGAGCAATAGTAGTAACAACACAAGGAGAATAGTTCAACATGTAACAGTTGAACCTGTCCATTTGCACACTATCGATGGATGCATTTTCTGTGCACTATAGCAGGTTTTGTTTTATTTAAAAATAAATTTAGACAAGATATCGGCGAATCAAAATATTGTCCATTTTGTTAAATAAGGTGTGCAATTTGGCAGGTTCTTCGTAGCAGGCCTATTTCGGCATGAATATTGTTCTAGAAACACTGTGGAACAATTTGTGATTGTTGTTATCATCAGTATATTTCTAGTCAAATAGATTTTGTGTGCAGCATACCATCTATCCAGCACTTACAATTTTTTGTTATATGATGACGTATACACTTCATAACGGCGAGGCTTACCTTGAAGAAAACTAAATTTTTATAGCATACAGTGTTTGTAGGTATTTTCAGTGACAGTCAGCAGTTTATTTAATATAATCACACTTCCCTAAATGTCAAAGTAATAATTAGAGGTCATGCTCAAGAATTCCAAGAGCGCGCTAATTCTTATTATTGATCCCTTTTTTTAAAAAGTGTAACGTTTGATGGTATGAAAAGTTTCCTTTTCTGAGACGCTTTCTGTGGCATATTCCATACATAAATCCGAAATTGTCAAAGACGCATTCATGGTGCTAAGCACCCTCCCCCCCACTTTTGCTAATGGCATTATTGATATACAGAAAACCAAGATAGACCTCATTTATCGTCCAACATGACATTTTAACTTCCTTCCATTTTTTTCATTGATCATACATGTGCCAAATTTATACCATCCAGGTGTTGGTATTTTATACTGTTGTGTTTCAAATAAACTCTGAAAGAAATGCATGAAAAAACTTCATTTTCCACCGAAACATTTTCATCTCATTAGAAATGAAAAATTTCTTGAGTAACTCGAAGTGCATGAGAAAATATTATGGTTCGCCAACATTTAATAATTAGAGACTAGGAAATAGTTACTAATGAAAGATGAACAAAAAATCTACAAATTTCAATTTTAATTAAATCCATTGACTTATATATATATTAGAAGACTGTATACTTCATACGGAGATTTCAAAAAAACTTTTCATCATGGACAAATATGTAATTATACGAAACTGCTACTTTCCTTCTGTCCAATTTTGAAGTGCTACTTTTAAAGTGAACGATATCGATATATGTGTACGCACACAAATGAATGTTTCACGAGTAGTACATATATACGGTAATGCTTCATGAGTATGCATATCATCATGTAATGCATACTTACAAATTACAGCTATTATATAAATCAGTCTAGCTTAGATTTATTCTCTTTTACAGCATCAAATGATAATCCTGATAACGTGTCTCGTCCCCACACATCAAGCGCTTCATAGAATAACACATTGATTTTTTGACGACTCATTTCAGCTTTTAGTAATCTTTCCTTATTCATTTTACTCCTCGGTTTACAATTTTCGCTTTCTTCAAACAAAACTTCTTCCTCAGGAAAATGATTAAAATAAGCTTCACTAAATTGCTCACGTAAAACAGCGTTGGATTTTAGAGCTTCAATGATGGCCTGATGCCATGCATAGAGAGCAATGAGATATGCATCAGTAACGTCGTAGTTATCCTTCGACAATATGCCGTTACGAACACCATATATGAATTCAAATCCTCCTAAATTCGTGATGGGTATTTCTGCTGGATTTTGCCCATATTCTCGTCTCAACACGTAATTAAAGACAGTTTGCTTAACATCTTCAACGTCGCCCTGTTTGTTAGTACTATGGATTCAATTCTGATTATGAATTAGCAAGAAAAACTTCACGTCACACATTAAAATTGATAAAAGGGTATTTCTCTAAATCTCTTGAAAAATTCCCGGATTATTGAAATATTTTCCAATAAAGTTATCAGAATTTTATTTTTTACTATTCGCGAAGAACGGGCAGAACTTATAAATGATGTTACCTTTAATTTATTTAAGCTATAAAAAGATCGAATACTGGTAGCATGCCATGTACCAGCCTTTGTGCCAAATGTTTTCAAGCAATTGTACTTCACTATTCCATTTAGTTGAGCCAATTTGAAGAGACCCTTCGTTTGAAAGTGCCCAGCTTTAAAGCTCTTAGCAAAATCTTCAATTCCGATAAGCCAATGAGATAATCCACCGTATCTTTCTCTTAAGTCTCTCAGATGCATTTCAATGCCCGATCCACCATCTAACACATCTTCTGCTTGCTTGGTGCAAATGCGACCACATTCGCAAAGTTGTGTCCTGTTCAACCCAACGCGCAGAACAGCGTAACCCGTACTAACAGTGTTAATATCCAACCCAAGAATGTGGTAATTATTAAAACTGCGCTGCACGTTTTCAAGAATGGTCAAAAGTGTGCAATCTTTAACTAAAATTTTCAAACCGGTTTGCAATCGTTGGGGTCTAGGCTTCACATACTTCAAGTCCAAATCAATTTCATTATCTTCCAAAACATTTACCGCATAAACGTCCTCAATTTTCGAGCTAGTAGATGTCGAGAATAGATGTGAACACGAATCATTTTTAAAGAATGCTGCACTGGTTAATGAATAGTAATCATGACGAAATCTTTGGCTGCCCGAAATAAATTTATTTCCCTTTACTTGACGGAGTGGAAAGCTTCTAAGCTCTACTATTCGTGCCAGAAAGCAAACAAAGGATATTGTTTTCATATCAACTATACTCGACACAGTTTCATTAAAAATTGGAGATAAATTACTTTTTGCCTTTTTGCCTTTTGCCTCCTTGCGTTTTGGCCTTTTGCCGTACTTCTGAAATACAGCAACTCCCCACCCACCAATTTAAAAAATATTGAAAAAATAGGAAAAATTTTGGAATATTCTACCATGATGAGGTCAACTTTTTTCCAGTAGCATCTACTAATTCAAATGCAAAAAGGTGCACAATAAATTGATCATGAATCAAGATGATTTCCAAAAATGATGCAAAAATTATTGCAGTTCAAAACCCTTAGTGTTGCAAATGCTACTCAACTTTCAATCGGACACCACCACTATCAGAAAAGCCATAAGTTGGACAAATATTCAGGAAAGCATGAACAAATGACTTTCCTGATATATACACAGAAAATATTGATGATGAGAGAATGTTTATCAAGACAGTAATTGATGAAGAGTATCATGGCATTGTTGTTGAGACTTAGAAGAATGGTAACATGAAAAAGCTTTCAATTGATGCAACTCAAGCTCAAACAAGGAGTGATAAGAGATTTTAAGACTTTAAAAATAAATTTATTAGAAATACTTCAGAAAATTACTATTTAGTCTTTTTCTATGCCTTCATCAATTGCTTCTGCAGGACATGTCAACTAATGTAGGTTGTACATATTTTCAATTGTAATGCAGAGAAAAAAAATTTTCAAATTCATATAAAGCAATACTTAAGATATATTTGTTGCCCAATTTTTCCAGCTATCAGTGACAGCAAGTTTGGAGTAAACAAAAAAATGAATGAAAAAAAGACTTAAGGGTGCATGCTAATGACAGTATGTTTAATATCTTTTTGTTTCTTGTTTTTTCCTTTCTATTAATAATACAAAATATAGCTAAGAGTTATTAAAGGCATCAAAATCTGCTTTAAAGGCAAAAAGGTACCATGAAGGCAGATTGCAAAAATGGAAACTATGGCTTTTCTATATCTCTACATATTGGAAGCAAAGTGATTTTGTCAGATCTGCTAAGAATATTTGTGCAAAACTAAGCAGAAAGAGAAATGATAAATCATAAAAGACCAAAGAATAAGTAACCACAGTATGTTATGCAGATCTATGCATATTGCCAAGAAAAAATCTTGACAGCACAAAAAAGCTATTTTTATGTTAATCGACTGAAAGCAAATATAAACAAATTAAATCATAACAAAATGTACTGTGCAAAATCAATTCCTAACAGATTTAATACAAAGTTGAACACCCCAGCTTGTATGCTAAGTCAATTACATCTGCTTATTCTATCAAATAATTCTACCTGCATAAGATCTTAATGAGAAGCATAAAAACTGGTGCTTTGGGGCTGTATAAGTCAAGAACCACTTGTCTATAAAAGTCATGAAAATTAAAATATGTTTAGTTTAAAAAATTTTATAGTTAGAATTAAGTAAAGGTTATTATGGATTAAGTTAATGTCAGGATACTTGCCAGTCCTGCTATCTCTTTAAATTATTATGGTATAACTGCTCAACTATGTTTGTCAATGTTCATCTATTTTTCAGTAATGTTTTGCCTATACCTTTTCTCACCTGTTTACCTCTATCACCATATTGCACTTATCATCTCAATTACACTTTAATACCAAATCTTTTATGTTAACACCTTAGTTAAAATCCTTAATGAATTCCATTGTTCTACACATTCACAATTTGCCACATCATCTTTCTTATGGTCAATTAGAAATCCCTTTGATTATTTTCTAAACAGTCATATAACCAGTTCAACCAAAAAAAGACTGATCTTCTTTTCATCATGTTTTCTTGATACTCTACCATTTTCTATTTTACTTCAAACTCTATTTCAACTGTTTGAATATTAATTCAGAATCATCATCAAGATTATATTTTTGATTGATTTGGCTTTGCTATCAGTTACTCTGCTTTATTCCGTTTTATTTCCATCAAAGATAATTTCTAAGGATTATTTACATAATTCTAGAATAGTCAAAAGCCTACCTTTGAAAATTATTGCCTGTACTTGTGGAGTAAAAGATTTAGCAAGATTCACCAAAGAGCCAGTTTTAAGGGCACTTCAAGAGGGTATACCACAGGAGTTAGTTGGGACATGTTTATTTGTTTAGTCTTGTGTATTTGTTCACTCTTCCAAAGTTTAATAAAACTTTTGTAATTTTATTAAATCTTATTTTTGCTTTGCTGTTTGTATGCCCTCTGTCAAAAATTAGACTTTGCCTCCCTGACTGAACTACACTATTTGTACAAAGGTATAACTAGCAAATCATATTATTTTATTATCTTTCTTCTATTTCAACGGTTAAACTGGTCATCAAAACAAGTTACTAAATGATTTATTTGGAATGTAAACAAGTAATTTGTTATAGAGTACCTTTACTGTCTTTCTATACTGTACTAGATTAGAGTTGTACAAGAAGTAGCTCTTGATTTTATTACTACTGCCATTATTGCCAGCCACATCAATAAAAGAATTTTTTTAAAAAGATTTTTTTATGGAACCTGCAGGTGTATCATTATAACTTTCACTTATATGCTCTCTGAACTACTATAACCTGATAATAAGATCAACGTAGATATGGTTTGAAGTGCTGGAAATGTTGCAGTCCACAAACTCTTGATATTTTTGAAAAAGTTGTTACCAGTGTAACAGCATTATTATATGGAAAAATATGTTTAACTTTTGATGCAAATAAACTTTAATGAAATATTTCAAGCAAAGAGTAGATATTCTCTAACTAGTAATCTACCTCAAGGAACTGTCCAATTGTAGTGAAGCAGCAGAAAATGTTGCTGAAACTTGGTGGCATATTTTAATAATGGTCTAAACTACTTGTTATGAGCATACTTTACACTCAAAATTATGGGTGGAAACTTGGAAATTATTCAGTTTTCATTGTCACAATATAGGAGCACACTCCTTATCTATGATCCTACATACAAAAAAGATCCTTCCAACAATATCCACATCTTTAACATCTACACTGTCTTTCATTATTTTACAAGGTATTTTCTGGGTGTTTCCCAAACTGACATCTCTGGCAAACACCTGACGGAGTAACCCCACAATTAAATATCTGGCCAATCTGTGCTTGACATTTATTAATCGTAAACATCTCCCACTCTTCTCTGTATTTATCACGATTACCCTGCTACTGTGCAGAGTATCCTTGTCAGTATCAGAGAAGCTTCCTTCCTGCACACAATATTGCATTATTACTTTACTATTTTTTCTTAGTTTGCTGTTATTGTCTTGTTTGTTTGCACATTGCTTTTCTTATATTTCACAATATATTGATCGGTTACGAGTTTAATTTCCTCTTTGAAATTGCACGCATTGCACAGTGCTGATACTTACTGCATCAAGATTTCTACTGCTGTTGTACTTTTCCATTCTAATATGTTAGTCAACTTATTTATTTTCAAATATTACCTCCTAACAGCATTTACTTTTTCTGACAGAACATCCTTCTATGAGGCTTGATCTGTTCCATCTCAAATAGAACATTCTTTAACAAGTCTGATTTCCTTTACCAAAAAAAGCACCATTCGATAAAAAAATGATTTGATAAAACATATTTCAGTAGACATTCTCAATCTGAAATTGATGATTTTGCAATTCATACATCATGTTATAACTACTATTGTCATCTCTGCTTCAAATATGGAATATTTTTTTGCATCATTTTGTAGGAATTTATGTAATTAAAATTCTTTACAACAAACTTCTACCGTCATTTCTCTTTCAGTGCTATTAGACTGCAACATCCCAGAAGTTATGTTCGGAGAAAGATGATAGGGCCCTTTTATCCTATATCTTCAAGAGTTATATACAAAATTTAATCAATTTCAAAATTACTAAGCCAAAAATCTTTTCATATGACTTCTTGACGGGTACATCTTATTTTAGTAGTTCCAAAACTTAAGGGTGTCTCTCACCCAAAACATGAAATTGATGTCATCTAACATTAATGTTTGTGAGGATTCTTCCATATCAACAGCAAACTCATAGAACCACATATAAATTCAGCATTTTAAGCATAAAGAGCGCATTTAATGATAATAACTTGATGCAGGTTCTGGAGACATACACCATGAGAACAAGCTGCAGTACATGACCAAGATAAATTGTAGCGGATACAAATGCACATATGATTGGTAAATACTCGCCAAAAGAAGTTTTTGGCATTCATAGGAAAGTACAGATGCATTGCTTCAAAAAAACTAGCCGCTTCACATTCTACATTAAAACTAAATATCCTTCAAAAACTATTTTAAACTCCACAGAAATGAATTGCTCTATATTTGAGTAGCCATCAATGAGTCTACAAGATTTCCATTAATATTCTAAATATAGAAATTATTTTGAGAGAAAAAGACACAATTTAAATTGACCCGCAGATATACTATGTAATTTTTCTGCAAATTCATGCTACAAGCTAGAATTTAAATAAACAAGTTATGCCTTATTTACTCTATATACGAACGTGCTTCTAATATATATTTTGATTCTTGAATTATTGCAAAATAATTAGATAGTAAGGCAAAAAATAGATCATTAACTGCTGCATTGAACTTTTCCTATATACAAATTTCAGATTATACAGAAGAGAATCAGAACAGGATTTTGACATATAAAAAATTTAACTGTTCCGAATCTGATTGTTTTTCAACAAAGCATAAAAAATTGTTGAAAAATGAAACAAACATAATAGAACGAGAATTTTGAAGCCAAATTAGCTACTGATGACGAGAAATTTCCTCAAAAATGAAGAAAAACAATCCCTACAATATACCTCCAGAATTTTAATGTTATAGCTTATTAAATTACACAAAATAATACTAGAAACTTAAGCTTCTTCAATAATTAGTGACATTTGTATTTTCAAAATATTAAACTTTACCTTGTTCAAATCCCGATGACAAAAAAAAACAAGTGCAATATTAAGTGTAGCTATAAAACGATACATTTATATGAAAATGACAAGTTGCTTAATCTTGAAACCTGAGGAAATGGATCGGATTGTTCAACCTCGATTGGCCATCACTCTGTTAATAAACTGGCATACAACGTAAGAGAACCAGTTTGCTCAACAAGAAAATTTATCGGAAAGATTGAGACTTGTCATACGTGCCACGACATAGTTGGCTGACTGAGAGGGCCAGTTAAAGGCTTATTTTTTGCTATTCTTTCTTTTTCTCTCTCTTTTGCTTTCAGTCTTTCACCTCCACCTCCTTGTTGAAATCTGTAGAGAGAAAATATGCTAAGTGACTTAGTATAAACAGAAAAAAAATGGATAAAATACCTTCCTGCCCTTTCTTCCGCAGCTTGAAGAGCTTTTTGTCTTATTTCAGCACGTTCTGTATCAGTCAGCTGGTGACTTTCTTCAGCCGATTCTGCTCTGAAGCAAGAGCAAATTGATCCCATATTTCCCACAGCCGCTGTGACCGTGATTTTGAGATAAAAGTTGTTACATTTGAGAAATGTTACTTTGAAAATGTAATTGTTAGATTTCCTGGGGAGCATATCTCAAAAAGAGTTACTAGAGAACTTTTTCCATTTTAGGAACTGATCCGAATTGTTTCTATTCTAAGTCCGAAGTGGTATAATGGAGACCGAGCCCAGGTCATAGTGGTGGCTAGTTCTGCGATCGTAGTGACAGGTGGCGCAGAAAAATTGAGCTTGTCGAAGGAATATTCGGTACCATTTCTCATATGCCTGAGAACATAGTCTATGCCAAGTTGTCTGCACCTCTTACATTCACTGTCTTGGTCCTGATTCGCATAAAAAATTCGAAATGTTTGGACCAATGCCATTATTCTGCATTCATTCAGAAATGATCAGAACCACTTCAAAACTGGTGGAACCGTAGTATTAAATTTTGATTTAAACAGATCAATCTCTCTCAGTTGCAATGCTCCGGTTAGTTTATTTTATTCCTGAACTGGCGATAAGGGCAAATATCTTGTAATGAATTTGTTTTGCAGATAACTAACATAACTCCAAATTTAAAATCTGATTGCAGAAAATACAACTGGAACTGGCTCCCAAAGCCAAAGATTGGACTAAGTTGGCAGATTAGTATGCTAGTAAAAATATTTTAATAAGGCATAATTTATTTATAGCTGTCTTCTTTGTTTAGATCCTAGCAGAGCTGTATATACTATTTTCATGAAGTTTTTTAAACAAATAGCAGCAAAAAGCATTCAAAGATTCACCAATATTTTGAAAAAAATTTACAAATCTTCAAAATTATGAGAACTAGTATTAGTGTTAGTGCCACTCAAAAGAGTTGATTGTATTGAAGTTCTGCAGTATAAAAAAGCCTCATATTATTGAGAAAAAAGGTAGAACATTTATATTTTGCCAGTCCTTTGCACTGCATTTTTCAAGAAGAAAGAAATTCTAAACATAGCATAATGTCAGACACATGCTAAGCAAAAACGAGATATAGAATTAACAGTTAGGAACTTGCAAAGGCTTATCCAATGCGGAACAAAGACAAGAGATTAAACACGGAAATATGTACTTTATTACAGATGTTTTTGACACTGAGCATCGAAAACAAAATGTAATATCTACAACCGGCTAATACTGGACATATGTAATCGGCATTTACCAAACTACAAAATAATAAACATATACACGTAAATTGCTAATACAAATCCTTAAGAATCGTCAATACAAATGAACTATGCATCAGTTATGTTTGCGCAACTATAACTGGTCAGGTCCTAACACATAACACAAGTATTCACCTTCAACATCTTTAATACAAAATTCTTACAATAGTAAAAATACTTGGAAGAGAACAAGCATAATTTACAACCAATAACAAAATAAAATGAACCACAGTGGATTCAAGTAAGGATTGAATGATGACTATAAGAATCTACTATGGAGAAAACTGCAAAGCTTGCATCACTATTATTCAAAGGGATGTGTTAAGACTTAAGTTGATATAGTAGTATAGGTTTGAATCAAGCAACGGTTCTTAACTCTCTCAGTACTGGGACAAATGTGATGTTGTATGTTTTGTAGTAAATATTCACAATTGGTACTACATTGATAATAGTAGCAGTAGTAGTCTGGGTGCTAGTATATTTTGACTTAGTTTGTGTAGTTTATTTTGTATTGTGTTGTTTCCACTCAGTGGCAGAAACAGCAACATTAAATAATACGTGTCTCCTGTTAACCTTTTCTTGTTCTGCACTAAAATTCCTCACGGATATTTAGAATTTTATCCTTATTCTGTGTATACTTTTGCTGGATTAGTTCTGGCCTTTTTCTCTCAACATGTTCAATAGACCAGTTCCTGACAGGATGAGATATTGATCAAATGCAACCATATACATTCTTGCAAGAAGAAAATTCTGTGCACCAATGCAACAGTTTTACTACAGAAATTGCAGTAAAATGCAATCATTAGACGCTTAATATATTACTAAAACATGTACTTATATTATTGGATCTAAGAAGAAAGGTAAATTAAATATAACATGTTAGTAGTACTGTTATAGATGAAGTGGCTCTGTAGGGAAAAATGTTCAATGTACAGCAGAAAGCAGACAAACAGCAAAGCAAAGATAAGATTTAGTAAATTGTAAAAGTTTTATTAAACTTTAAGAGAATTGAGAAGAGTGAACAAAAACACAAGACTAAACAAATAAATATGTCCCCGTTAGCTCCTGCAGTATACCCTCTTAAAGTGCCCTTGAAATTGGCTCTTCTGTGAATCTAGCTGAATCTTGCTGCATTTTTTACTCCATAAGTAAACATTGTAATTTCCATTGGTAAGCTTGTAGCAATTTTAGAATTATTCAAGTAATTCTAAGAAATTGTCTTTTTGCGGAAATGAAACGGAGTAAAGTAAAGTAATTGATAATAAGACCATTTTAAGCAGAATTATAGTTTGATGATAACTCCGGAATAATTTCCAGTCAGTTGAAGCGGAGTTTGAAGTGGAATAGAAGATGGTAAAAAAGTTTTGAGGGAGTAAGATAAAAATTGAATCATTCTTTTGTCGGTTGAACTGGTTGAAGAAAATAATCCAGGAAGTTTCCAATTAGTCATAAGAAATGTGACAGCAAATTGTAGAGGTATAGAATAAAGGATTCCATAAAAGATTGTGATAAAGGTGTTGGTATTTAAGGCGCAATGAGGTAAAAGGGGCAAAAAGGTGAGAATGGTGTAGGCGAAATATAAGCGAATGCAGACGATCATTAGTGAGCATTATTGAGCAGTTATACCGTAACAATTTAAAGAGATAGCAGAATCAGCAATTATCTTGACATATTCAAAAATCGCACTAAAAGTTTTAGTATTTTTTCAGTATTTGCTGTCTTTTAGTGGTAGCTAGCCCAACAAGTAATGATTGTCAGACTACAGTGCAAAGAGCAATACAAGATTTGTAGTTAATTCTGTTCCAAATTCAACTAAGCAAGTTTTACTTATATTAGCCAATCATCTTAGCTACTCAAACTAGGATCACTTTAATTCCTCCAATAAAACCAACACTCGACAGAATTCACCCTCTATATGAATACTTCAATATATGCTCGCGTCTTCAGCCCATAATATCACCAATAAATTATCGAACTTCATTGACATTTTGCAATATTTTCCAATAGAAATAGTGTTATAAAACAGAGCAATGTGATATTTCTATTTACTCACGAAACTTCAAATTTTTGTTTTATAAGGGGGGGTTGTAAAAAACATATCACTTTAGCCCATACTTGAAAGACATGTAATGCTAAGAGATTTTATATCCATTAGTTGAAACATACTATTTCACTTCAATCATGCCAAACAAAGAAATATCGTGTTGCCATTACTGACGTCAGTCTAAGTGGTTCAAAATCTAAGACAATAAAGATTCTCTATATTGATTCATTTCTTTGGCTGTAGGGGGGACTTCTCGGTGATATTAACAGTCGCAATCGGCGACTTTTTCGATAGACCCGTTCGACCCAGAGCATGCAAACCAGCAGCAGTTGCCATTAACTTTCTCTGCTTTTGGCGCCTAACAGTAATAGCAGAAAAATACATTTTTACCATTCGAAAAATGAAACTGTTCGATACAATTAATCCATGTAATAAAAAGAACAATTTCAAAAACTAGTTGTCTGGAATAGAACATTCCAGCATAGTCAATTCCTATGTATTGAGAGGTGGTTGTTTATGTGAGGGTAGCTTAAATTTTTCAATGTACCCTTAATAAGAAATAGAGCCCCATTATGTTGTCCATGCGTTCCGTATGTTCATGTATTTAGCTAAATCAATGATTTTTAAAATAGGTTCTTTAAACGGAAATTATCTATCGGCTGTCTTAGATTAACTGAAAAATATTATGTAATTAGATACTTTTCGATACACCTAGCAATGACATTTCTATATATGAAATCAATTACACAGGTACATACAAACATTCATATATGGTCCACTTACTTCCTGGTGTACTTCGCTAAAGTAGCCCTTGCTTTAGATTCTGCATGTATGGCAAGGTGATCGCTTTCATCCAAAATCTAAAAGTAAGCATACCATGTAAGTTAATGTATTTCTATCTGCTACATGTACATATTCATATGACAAAGGATAGAAACATGAATATATAATAAAATTATTAGTATTAAAATTAATTGCTAAACGCCCACAAGGAGAACATGTTCGTGAAATTTAGGCAGAGTGTAATATTTATTTTATGATTTTAAACAAGTCGATTATAAGTATCTGGATGGGACAAGAAGTTACGTTCTAATGAGTTCTAACTAGGAAATTGGTAATAAATCGATTATATATTGATAGAGGTGGCTAAAATCATATTAATTTCTTTCGTACCTCTTCTTGAATAATTTCCTCCAATATATCTTCGAGGCATATTATTCCGATAGGGAGGAGATCACCCTCTAACACGTTGTCTTCCTTTAAAGCCTCCCTGTGCATTTACATACATATCAAGTCATATATATAAATATATATATAAATGTGTCTGCACATGCAAAATTTAGAAAAAATCAAGGAAAAATTATTTACTGCTTTGGAAAATTAATCTGTAATCAATAAATAAATACAAAGCTTTTTAAATATGTTTCTGCAATAAAAAAACTCAAGAACCAATCAGCATTAGAGTTCAACATAAATTTAAACTGCTCAATTAGAATTTAGCATCATTCGATTTAACTTGTCCAATATTTAGGCAATATCTAGAATTAGGAGAAATTCGGGATAAAGTCTCAGGCAATAATATATACATGAATGCAACGGAACCACAAAGTCAAACATACATACGAATAAAGCTTATTTTTGATATAAATTTTCTAACCTCGTGCCATCTGGGTTTTCCGATACAAGAGCTATGTGTGCACGGCCTAATTGGAATAAGTTTAGTAGTTCGAGCAAGCTCAGGTGGGGGGACACAATTTCTGGGGCGCGCAAAACGAGGGACCGAATACAGCGGGCATCATCAGGGTTCAGGACAATCAACTTCTTTACCTGCTTACCAGCGGACCAATTACAACAATAACAATTGATACCATTGGCACAATACATTCAAATGCAGTAGCTTCAATTATAAAACACCCGCTTTTGTCGATTTAAATTTATAGCGCGTAAACGAAAAAGTCACATTGTGCCCAACTTGAACTTGAGAATCTCATATAGAATGAGCTTCGAAAATAAATATTAATTAGCAATCACGAAAAAATTGCTATATCCAAAGTTTACCATATATATTTGAATAAAAATTAGCTTACGCGGTCCAGCATGAGATTTAGATATATAAGCACGAATTAGCCTTACCCTATCCAATTCTTTGTAAAAATGTTCAAAATCGATTTAGTTCATTGCTTTCAAACTCTAGCGGTGCTTAATTAATGTTCCTATTAATGAGTCGGGTTAAACGGACTAGCGTTAAAAAAACCCATTTAATATGTATACATATACGATTGGAAAATATTCATGCCTAAAGGCAAAAGAAAGGAAAAAATTGAACATTTTTAGGACCAAATGAGTAGATTTAGATTTTGGAGCTTTTGGATAAGTTGTCAAATAAAAGAGATAAAACGTTTATCCTTGATTTCCTATGTAAAAAGTTCTACTACATTAAAAATGAGCTCTGGTTTAAGATATTCTTACTTCACGATAATGCTTCAAAATGACTAATGTCATGTAAAATTGACTAAAATAGTCTGTCAGATTAATACCTGCAAGTACCCTCGGATATTTCGCCTATCTTCTCCCTCGAATACCGGTATTCGGGAGTACCCAGATGCAACGATACTAGCCATACAGTCGGCATCGAGAGTCTGGTCAATATTCAAGCAATAAACTTTATCGTAAGCAATCATTGCATCCGATACATGCTTCTGTCCAACGCCTAGTACACCAAGGACAATTGAAACTTCATCTTCGTGCTGCAACAATATAACGCATGCAAGTAACATGTTACTTCAAAACAAAGGATATTGTTTCTGCATATTTTGTTACTTTGAAGTTTTCTGTAGCACAATTACATTACACATAATTGCCCGAATAATAACAGCTACCAACTAGTAGCAATATAATGTGAAAGGCTAATATTGTCACGGCATAACTCAAGTTACCCAAGTTAAAAGCGTAACACTCATATAAGGCCAAGCATTTGGAAATTCATGAGTGTCAAAAAAGGATATAAATGTGGAAAGTAGGACATTTTTTAAACCTTTATTCAACTCGGAATAAATTTTTCTAAAACTTATCCTTTTAACCAAAATGAGCTGAAAAGTCATCAAAGTATGTATCTGACCTTTCAAAATCTCATTCATCAGCGACAAATTTATTACTCTTAAAGTGCATTTTTTCCAGCATATCCTACATATTCATTCAAAATGACATGTATTTATATATGTGTTACCAATGGATTTTCTTCGTCAATTTCAACTCCTCCCTCCAATCCAAGAATATCTTTCTCTTTATTGAAGAGGTCATGTTGAACTTCAACTAAAGCAGATATTTCTGCTCGATTATAACGCTTATATTCCTGAGAATGCATATATTTATAAATCAGTACTCTTTTTTACTGAAAATGTCCACAAAATAATACATTCGCATATGAATATAAATATTTACAACAGTAATCAACCGTATTTATCATTCTATGGGATATTATAAAAATTGGCTCTTGCTATTATATCCACAGAGAAAAATGAAAAACTGTACAAAATTGATACGTAAATTTAAAGAGGACATTAAATTTTCTACTAATAAGCATAAAACTCAAAAATTCATGCTGAACTAATGATATTTATTAAAATTTCAAATTTGGCTGAGAACAATCTAATTATTCTAAGGATGATACATGAGTTAGTGAAAATCCAGGGCTTTCTAGATCATATTCGACTATATCCGTTTATATATTCTCTTTGAATCATTCGCACCGAGTTGTCATGGTGACCTTGATAATCAGTCACTAATTTGAGTTCAACATTCAAATTTCAAGTTGCATTCGGTACGTATATAAAAATTAACTTTACTGTTAGTAATGTCCTTCTTAATTGTCTTCTCCCTTAAGATTATTACCATGGTACTATAAATTTTGGATGTAACAGCTATGCTGGGACCTCCAAATACATTGTTCCATCCAAAATTCGTCGTATCCGAAAGGCTGAAGCTGAACTTGGCAGCGCAATATGGATATTTAGTTTATTCGTTATACACAAAATTCCTTAAAAGCGAATTTGCTATATCCAAAGTTTACTCGAAAATAAACAAGAAGATTTTTAGCTTAAAAAAATGGATAAAAATATATGAGCTTCCGGCACTTACAGAATTGTTGCTATTAAAGCTCATGCTATAATAACAAAAGGCAATACATATTGAAATGAACAAGATCATTAAAAATAACTTAATAACTGTGTTACCACCCTATAACTATATAACAAAATAAAATCGATACCTCAACTCCAAGGATAAAATCCAGTAATTTTCCAACTGGCCATGAAATTGGGGCAAATGCAAACATCATGATCCACACAAGCGGAGATAGCGTAGCTGCAATTCGAAGTTGATTCGGACCAGTAAATATAGCGCTGGGTAGAATTTCCCTATATCATACAAGACCAAATCTCTAAATAACTGCTCGTAGCTTTGCATTTTCATTCGTATGTACCAGAAATTTCGAACTTCACGAATCTCTTGGTACCATGAAATAAACTGTTCCTACATCAACTCCCGAAATTTGTCCCAAACGAGAGGTCAGGTGAAATTTCGGGTACGTTAATTTGAAAAGAATAATTTTTGGTGTATATTTCCATAACTTAGACCTTTCATTTGGGACATCATTCCAGGGTCAAGGTAAGCATATAATTAATTCGCTCTATCTGAAAATCTGAACTTTTATGCAATACGACTTTTCGTTTATTTAAGATAAAAACGAATATATATTACGCAAACTAGCATATCGACAGAAGTTGATTGTCTCTAATGACAAAAATTTTATACTTTAGACAATACGTCATAGCATTTAGAATGGCCATTTGTTAAGAAAAAAGTTTACTCCTCCAATAGGCATAGTGCATAGATTTATATTTTTCAGGTGTTCTAAGTAACTCACATATTTATCTGCTTTTCAGCATGTTCTAATTTCACAGAACTAATGCATATCGACCAATAAATATTAGCTTTTCAAATTTTGAATAAGATTTTATAAAAATTAAAATATCAATTAAAACAGAAATAATTGCTTGATAATTTGTACTTCATTTTGAAGATCAAATAATTATTTTCGTTTATTAAAATTCAGAAGGTGCTAGCTGTACTTAGAAGTTTCAACTATTTTTAATACTTAATTCTTTAGGTACTGTTTCAAAACTGCTTTCTAAAGTTTTGTCTGTTTTTCGTTACTGAGACAGCATAGTTCATAGATAAGCTAAGTCTAATACTCCCCCTTCCCAAAATCCGTCCAATAAATCAAGTATTCTACAGAACACACTCTCTATAGGAATACTTCAATGTAGAAGCTCAATTTTAGCATAAATTATCTCATACAAACTATCAAATTATAGCATATCACAACACACTACCAAAGTCTTTGGCCTGCATTAGACAAAACTTCCAATACAATTCCAAATCCAATGGGGAGAAATATAAGGAAATATAGCAGACTTACCCCACAAATAGAATTAGAGTCACCGATATGATTACTGCCACAACGGGAGAGAAGATATTATCCAGAAAAAGAGGAAGAGCCTAAGAAAAAAGCTAAATAATTATATTATAATTTCTGCATAAGACTGATGATTCATTTATAAAGGAATCCCCAATTTTGAAAAATAAAAGCATTAGCAGTAAAGATCGGATATAACTCATTTGTCGGGACCACCAAATAATCATTTTATCAAAAATTCAAAAATTCGAAAATCTAATGCTAGCAAGAAATAAGTATGAGGAAATTTTGTTTTATTTGCTAAGTACGAAAATGTGATTTCAGAAGTGAATCGGTTAGATCCGAAATTTATTGTATGTGCATTGCAATGAGAAGAAGTAAACCATTAATTTTGTCCGAACTTAGGGTAAAAAGTATAGCCTACAATTTACGGGGGGCTGAAGATGTGACGATGCAAACTTGAATAGTTTTAAATGTTACATTTTTACTTAGCACGCAGTAAGGGTACTTGTCACAGTACCATACTCAAACAGCCTGATAGAGCAAGTACTCCAAAGTCGTAAGGATACCTGAATAAAGTAAAGGCTAACTTGCTAGCATGTAATAATTTTTTTGTAAATTACTTTGTAGGGGACCAAATTTCCTACCATTGTACATTGTAAAGTGAATCTGAAATATTAAACAGCCATTAAAGCCATGCACGAAAACACGGTGAAGGTGCAAAGTGCATATGCTATTTCGAAATTGGCCTTTCAAACCTCAAATCCTATTTCATGAATGGCCTATCTATTATTCTTTAAATGCTTCTTTTATTTCATACCCTATTCTTCACCTTCACTGAAATTTATAAGGTAATTCAAGGATGGGGATGTTAAAATTGAATGAATATAGACAGCACCTCAAATGCAAGACTGTTAAAAAGCAGTAGAGATACTAATAAAAAGTGATGGCGAGTCACTAAAGGTAAAATTCGCTGTGCTTGTAGCATTTCATCCTCATTCCCACTTCGAAGTTTTATAGCCATCTACATAAGGAAATCATAAAATTTGTTAGGGAAACATTTCTTGCATATTCTTTATAATTGCAGTTAAAGAAATCATTTACTATAATCCAGAATCCTAATAAATTCTAACCTAAATTTTTAAATAGAATTTATGAATACTCTGTTTCTTTAAAAATAGTATAGAACACGCATTAAAAATTATTCTGTGACTGATTACGTATTTTGTTGTGAAACATAGCTCTGAACTTGATGCACACGTAAATATATGCAATTATTCATTCATCGAATATACTTCAACATTTACACATGGAAAAAATTTTATTCGCTTATATCAGGATATATTCTAGAATATTTTTGGCGGACGATTTTGTGCATATGGAGATGTCAGTTAAGTAGAATTGAGCTGACTCAATTGTTTATAAATGTAACAGAGATTCAATAATGTTGGTTTTTTCAACTTTTAAGCTTCCAAAACGGGATTTTTCGGTAGTGATATAGTTGCAAGTTTACCATTGACTAAGAGTCAGAATGAAAAAAGTCTAAATGCTGATTTGTAAGTGATCAGAGAGGCTGCCTTTGGGATAGTTAAGCGAGTGGTCAGTACAAATAATCAAACATATTTTTGAATTTATTAGGATTCAAGGGAAATATAGTATAATAACTCTTCCAAAAAGAAGTACCTCGAGAGGTTCAATTGAAACTAAACCCATCGTCAGGCCACTCGCCAACGAAGCGCAAAGAGTCAAGAACAGTGCCATGAATATATTGAAGAGTAAATACTCGTCACTGCTCTCTTCATCTGTTCCGCTACACGGCGAAGAGGATGCAGACATGCTGGATGTTGCTACAAGCTCTTGTTCAATTTTCCCAGACAATGTCGCAAGATATCGCCGGCCGGGAATATATGTCGATTCCAAATTAGTCATAACATGCGATGCGGATTGAGCAAGACTGAAAATTGAGGCATCCTCCAAAAATGCAGATTCCGTCGATCCATACTCAATACTAGACTGAGCAGCGAGCACAATAGATTTGATTGAAGCGAGTTGACTTTCTATAGATACAATGTCATCGTTCGACAATATTATTGAACGTATTTCAGAGAGTGTTCTGTCAGCAGCAGAGTTTCCTTTGCATACCCAATCATGAAATGAAGCACGAGTAGCGACTACGCATATTCCGAGAAAATGAATAGCCCGCATTCAATTGGAAATATACTATGATGTGGCAATAAATGCCTGAGGATGTGTAAACGCTATCACAAAATGCCCCTAACAATACGAGACTTAACGAATTTCGAATGTTAAGAATCTCTGATGAAACTGAAGATATGAAATTTTTATGAATAACTTCAATAGCACGAAAATTGTATGATTAGAAAAATATTTTTTTTGTTACTGATACATGACAATGAATACCATCAGGCTACTAATGTTGAATGGATTGCTCTTCTGCTGTAATTCATTGAATATCAAACATGTAAAACTCATCTCTGTAGCCCGGGCAAAATCCATTGCAGCAGCCGTAATTTCTTCCATTGTAGTTGTTGGGCCAGTCCATTTTTCGATGCCGATCAAAACAAATTCATCTTCGTTTCATGAAATACTAATGAATTCGGCATCAGTTGGTGCATTGACTGAAGAGCAGGAAGTCATAAATGAAGCGTGGAGGGTAGTTAATCAAGCATAGTGCGTAAAAGCTAAAATCCCATTCAAAGTTATTTTAAAATATCCTCATTTTAATACATTAAACATGCTGATAAATAACATGTAAAGAAGATCTATCACTATCGTCGTGCACGATATATTCAATCATTTTCTTGGTACTAGTATAGATAAGACTTTCAATGGACTTGATTGGAAAGCGGAAAGATTGAAAGCGATTAAGAAAGAGTACAAAACGAAAGAATCGGCCTATGTCGCCGCCAAAGCCATGCTGCAAACTATTGGCGATCCTTACACACGCTTTCTGACCCCGGAAGAGGTAGCTCATTTCGCTCGCAATTATGAAATTATGTTATGATTTTTTGTGTTTTTCGACCTAAATTATTAAAAATAACTGTTGGTAGTTTATTTCTGAGAAAAACTACTTCTGAAAGAGTTTGTTTCTTTTTTTGAGCTGATACTAAAGGCTATCAATATGCACTAATGCTACCTCTACTGTCTAGCCAATAAAATAAGGATTTTGCATGATGCTTTTTAATAAGCCATGATAGTAAATTGCTGCACTCATTTGATGGATTCAACTTAATGAGTTACGCGGAATATTCAAAATAATATAATCATATAATGTTGATCAACACATCAAAGAAAAAGTGCGCGTAAGTAAATAAGTAACCAATAAAAAAACAACTCTTTGTTAAATATGAGTTTTTGGAGGAATCTTCATAGCTCTTACTCTATTTCAGTAAATGTCAAGCACATTCTTATTTGGTTCATAAGTGCTTAATGATCAATTCCAAAGACGATCATACATCATTTCATATTGGTCGATGGGCACAACAATTTTATGATATAAACAGATGATTTTTCCTTGATTCGTATGAGCAATCTAAATCTGTTACTCCCGCGACTCAGTATGATTCCATCGCTGGGCTCGCTCGTGGGTCTTCGGCTCTCAATTCGGGTGGAATCGGTGTAGAGCTATCTTATCAGTCTGAACTTGCCACTAACTCAGCAAAAATTAATGCAGACATTTCGACATCAGCCTCACAGAGAAAAACTGCTGGAGCTGCTATTGCATCAGTTGTGTTGAATAGTCCAGCCTACAATGCAGGAATTCAGCCAAACGACGTTGTGATCAGTATAGACGGAAAGTCTATGGAGAATTTGGGGTTAGATACAGTGGCTTCGTATTTAAGAGGAACGCCTGGAAGCACTGCAATTATCACAATGGAACGAAATGGAAAATTATTTGACTTCAATGTGAAACGAGCTGAAATAAAGGTAAAAATGTATTTTATCTTTTAATATAAAAACTAGACTTCTGAGTCGATATGCATATATATATAGGTGTATGCATTATATCATGAATTTGGACAAAATTTGGCAAATAATAAGTACAACTTGATTGCAATAGACGGTATATTCAATTTTTTACGAATTGAATGTTGTTTCGTACTGAAATCCGTATCCTAAAATTTCAAAAAAAGTGTTATCATTGCCAAGAATATGAATAATAATTCCTCTACAATTAAGTTGATAAATAGGTAGAGTTGTAGGATAACTTTGATGCATTAGCTTCAAGCTTAAGTGGATCGTCTATACTTGCAAAATCTTTGATATTAAGTGTGAGATATTTTTAAATCCGATGTTAAATGATATGATAGAACCCGATATTGCAAATAATATAAATTATTTCTATGCCAGTTTGAAGTAAGGCTTCATTTTCCTCCTTTGATGGTTCTATATTTCAAGAAAACGAGCAGTTCTCTTCTTACATATGAAAGCAATGCACATTTATATATATTTCTTAACATCTGTGCTAGTTAGTTATGGTATGTTTTGAAAAAGGTTGTACTTCTGTAATTATTTTCTTTTTTTGCTCTAAAGTTTGCTGGAGTTACTAGCGAACTTATAACTCTGAAAGGAAAAAAAATTGGCTTAATAACAGTGAAAACGTTCAGTAAGGAAACAGCCAAAGATATAACTACCGCCATTTCTAAGCTAAATATGGATGGGGCTATGTTGTATGTTATTGATCTCAGACATAATCCTGGAGGTTAGTACTCCTTTTAAATTAAAATTTCATGAAAACACTAAAAATTTCATTTTTTTTATTGGTTGTTTTTTTGTATTAAATTAGTAATGTTTATAATTCGTGAAATTTGTATGTTTCGGATTTAGATCATTGATGCATAAATGCAGCAACGCTTAAAAAGTATGAAGCAAGTTAAGTTATTTAAGTCTTTCAGTTGCTTTTTACCTAAAATAGCAATTTTTATGAATTGAGTTGCAAATTAGCATCAGCTTTTGAAGCTGTAGCATAATATTGTATCTAAATTTGTTTTTTACTTTTCTCACTCTCTTTGTGTGTCTTATTTGGTTTGTATAATAGATGAGTTCGAATGAAATTATTCATATTATAGTGATAGGTTTCTACAAATTTTCTTCAGTATTTTCGCCATTTCAGATGCAACTTTCTCTTTTCGGTATATTTTTTGCAGGGTACTTTCCAGGGGGTATAGATAGTGCGAAGATTTTTCTACCTCCAGGATGTACAATTGTGAATGTTGTGAATCGTAATGGAATCAGCGATACATACGCCACCTCTGATACTTCAAATCCTCTAACAGAATCACCAGTATACTTAGTAGTGGATGAACGAACAGCTTCGGCAAGTGAAATTTTTAGTGCAGCCTTGCAGGAAAATCATAGAGCAATGCTGTTGGGAAAGCGAACGTTCGGAAAGGCAAGGGTCCAGACGTTGAATCAGATATTTGATGGAAGCGGTGTGGCAGTGACTGTCAGTAGGTATACTACACCACTTGGGTAAGTGATTTTTCTCAAAAGCTTAAAATAATATAATATATTACTACTTTAAATGTAGCGATATATGCACTGTACTTCAATAGCAGAGGCTCTTAGCTACACAGAGCAATAAGGATATTTCGACTTTTGAATTTCATTATGGTGCATTGCCACTCAATGAGTACAAATTTCTTTGCCATGTTAAAAAGCTAATGTTGGAGGTCTAAGTATCTTAAGACATACCTCCTCGTGCTGCATAGGATTAAAAAGTTGTTTGTGGAACGGATAATATAAATATATTGTAATTTTATACTTTTTATGCAAGTATTCGTATTATAATGATATTAGTGAGTATAGAAGCATTTAAACTCTTTCTCTTCCATTACTGCACTATGTCGGCTTGAGTAAATTACGGAACAACAAATTGAAATGATTTGTAATAGCTTTCATGAATAACTGACTATTTTCTATGATATAGGCATGATATTAACAAAGTTGGTATTCCTGTTGATCTTGCTGGTGATTGTCCTTATCCAAGTTCGGTTCTAGAGTGCATGCCTGATAATTTTTAACGGCGCAAAGCATTTAAATGATTTTTTTCTATCGAAATTTTAGACTGCAATTTTACTCTATAGTAATTTTTTAAAAGATTTTATTTTCATCACTTTGCATAAAGATTATTATTTGTAGTACATATCACTGCTGCTGGTAGTGCTGTTAAATCTTTTAAAACCAGTAGATGCACGGCAATACTATATATTTTCAATCACTGCCATAGCTGATGAACGTAAAGGCAATACTGAATTGAACTGAATGTTTCAAGTTGAGCATTAATTCATGCTGCGCTGAAGCTTTAAGCTTGATCATGAAATTATTTCAGTAGTAGTTGTCATGGTACATAATTTCGTAGATGTGACTTTGATATTTGATTATATATTACAGTTTGAAAACTGATATCAATAAAAACTGCCAAGTAATTTCTGTTGTTTACATAAGATGCACTAATGAAATAACAAGCCAAATAGATGATATTTGATGAATTTTATACGAGATGGCTGCATTTGAGTTTTTAAAGACTGAAAAATAGCTGCATCGGATTCATTCACTATCAAAAGAAGTTGATTTAGATTCCATCCGTGCCAGTTAATTTTTTTTGTATAGTAAATAAACAATTATAAGATTACTCATAATAAAAGTATTATGTTTGAGTGCGATTTTCTGTTCGCCTGTTTAAAAATTAGCACTAACAAAATTTAGAATTATTTGTCTGCAAAAACTCAAGTTCACGAGCAGTTCGATAAAAGTAATGCACCGAGATTTGTATATATCACGGGTATGATACGCAAATAAATTTTATTTTAGCAACTAAATATATTCTTGCACTTGAAGCTTATGAAAAAGTATTTTAATTCGTTTGAAAAATGAGCTTACGATTTACTTCGGGGCTCATTCTTAACCTATTTTTAAAAGAGATTTATTGTTCACGCTATAAACCTTACTAGCTTTTAACTTGGCTTGTTAGTAATGCTTGCTAATACGATAGTTACATTTCAACGAATCAAGCAAGGTCATATAACAAGCCAGATTTATGATTGGTTTCTAAGCTACTACCTTCCAATGGCCATAAGAGGGAAATCAATGAAAAGTTTTGTATGCTGGAATTGTATTAAAATATATCCATAAAGTAATTTTGCTGAAAATAAACAACATAAAGTTTTAAACAGGATACATGTGCAACTAATCTTCATAAGTAATGGACATTTGCAATATGTAAGCAGTACAGGCCTCACAACTTGCATTTAAAGGCAGTTTATGTATATTCCCTTGGTGCTGTAAGTAAAATATCAAATTCAACTGTCTGTTTCTGAAAACCAAAAATTCCAGCTACTTTGATTATTTATTATCAGCATGTAAAAAACTAAAAATGTATCGTGTAATACCTTCAATATTTTAGAGAACAGTTGTGTAAAATAATTATAAAATGCTTGACAAGATACAAGCTACAGTTCTAAAATTATTTCAAACCTAGCTGCACTCAAGAAATTTAAATTTTTGCAGTCTAAAGCAATAAAAATCATTACCAAGTAGCCTACTAGTCAGCATTACTACTAACAATATCACTCAATAAACTAATTGAAATTACTTTAAAGTGTAGCTGCAAATTTTTTGTACCATAACAGCTTACATTTTAACTGCAAAACAATCCAAGAGTATACTTCATGATTTAGATTATAGTGAATAGGATATAAAAAACTGGAACAACCCATAATGCAGACTACAAAAAAAACATGTAACAAAATTAATAAGTACTTTAAAATGTTCATTACAAATAATCTATTTACATTTTGCTATGTATTAAAATAAATTGCAAACTGTAAGCACTTAAAAAGATTCTAAAATTAATGAAATAACTAAAAAGTGAAAGAAAACTTATTTTTTTAATAAATTATAGAGACTCAAATTCATTTGCCTGCTATACTTAGAAAGAATTTAGAGCTAAAAATGGTCATTACCATAAAACTAAAAAAAGCAATTCAATTCTTTATACTCATCACAAAAAAGTGATAAAGCAGTAGCCTAAGTTTGTCAAATTTGATTTCAAACTGACAAGTTATCCAATAGTGTTTTATGATTTTTTTTAGTTTTTTCAAAATATGAATTTCATTGTATTTTTTTGGCCAACTCAATACTGTAAGACTGTTAGGAATTAACTTTCAAAAGGTTTAATTTCATTTTTTTGCTGCAGAATTCTATAGAAAATTTTAAGAGAAGTCAATATTCTACATATCGGACCATGGTGACAGGCTAGGATTAGGATTTGTGTGCTGTGAAGTATACTCACTTCCAGCAACACAATTATGTTTGCATAAAATACACTTCTATGCTGTTGCAGTTTTGTGCCCTGTTTACAAACACATTCTTAACAGCTTACTGAAAGAGTACGTTGCTGGTAGTTAAGCACTTTTTAGTTTCTATATTCTTGCTTCTGAAGTTCTAGAATCTGTTTCTGCTTGGCTTAGTTTTTTCTACCTTTGATCTTTTCTGTCTGACACAAGTTCCATCCATTGCTCTTCATTTCTCATCTGCTTGGCATCTTACTTTTTTGTCCCTTTAGAGTTGTTACTTGTGTCCTTGTTTGGATCTTTTGACTTGACTCTTTTGATTTACTTGCTTCTGAGAAACATTTTCTTAGTAGGAAAGGTTTACCAAAGTCTCTAGAAAATTGGGACTCTTAGACTTTTTAAACTCTAATTGTAGCAGCAAATGACTTCTGTGCCTTAGTGTTAGGAATCAATATATTAAAGACTATGCATATAACCAATAATAAACATCACCAGAAACCCAAAGAAGACA
>JAULBW010022633.1:0-87450 GCA_032358265.1 Vaucheria bursata
AACATATTTCATATTGTCAGAATATCCGCAACTATAAAGATAAGGGATTAACCGTATTACGGGTTAATTCCTGACAAAAATGATGAAATGTTTAGAAATGTCAGAAGATTAAAAAGCATTGAATCTTTTTGACTTGCAACCAGAAGTCAATTAAAATGTCAGGAACTGATTTCTTACAACATACTTTCTATTTAAGTTATATTTGAATTATATTAGTATTGTCAGTTACTTATGCTTGTTATCGTCATTCATGGAAATAATTCATCTTGTACAGTAATGACCAGATTTATTTTCATTAACATATGATGAAAATCTAATACAGTATAATTTTATATGAATACTATTTGCATTTTCTGGTATATCTTTTGCTATCTGATTTACACGTTTGTTACAGTTATTGGATTTTTACAGAAAAAATCCCATCTATATTTGAACAAGATATATTTGAGCATCTTTTTGGTAGGTAGCTACTCAAATATGGCTTTTAATCCATTATAGAATATGTAAACAACTCTTAAGAGTCAAAAATCTAATTCTATTTAAGTGCAATTTAAGTTCCCATATTGGATAAGTCTGAAGCACATAAATTATGCTGGGTGAAGCAGAAAAATAATTTTATGGATGCCTTTACGAAGGTTGCCATTATAGTCAATAGGTAAATATATCGGAAAGCCAGTGCAAAGAGTAAGTTCAGCTGCACAACTTTGGTTGTGCCTTTAAACCGTTATTATAATTATTGCCAGCAGTAACTTTCTGACCTGCAATAAACTTTTATAGAATTACTTTGACGCGATCAATGGTAGCAATTCAGTTGCAACCCAACTCAAGGTTTGTACCAAGTTATATTTGAATATAGCATTCACCATCATAAAACTAAAATTTAGTTATTGTTTGAAATATTGTGACAAGCCCATTCGATATAATTTAGTTGCAGAGTGCAGTCACAGAGCTTAACAGATTATTGACCATGACCTTGGATTTTTGTCACCAGGAGTTACTACTAAAATTATGTACGCAAATATCTGCATACATATATCGATGGAATATCATTCGATGAAATTTCATAAAAGAGTGAAAGTCTCTTCACTTGCAACATCAGACTTAAGCATACATAAATTTATCTACTACAATTCTAAATTACTCAATTTTTTCTTAGGTTTCCATGCATATACTTCGGGGAGCTGTATAGCACCCTGATAATTATTCTCCCTATTTTCATCATGTACATTTTTTGCACCACTTTCTAGAGCCATTCTCAAATCATAATTGAGTTCCAGATTATATTTGTAGTTCCTATCTAGCTCAGCCAATAACGACACAGTTTCCTCAATTAAGACTTCCAACTGAGAATACTTCAGTTCAAGCTCTTGCAAACGCGATTTCTCCCTATCTTCAGCCATTTGTAATAACCGTAAATCTCTTTGGATATCGCTAACCATTGACTCTATCATAGGGCACGAAACAAAATCTCGAGGCGAATTAGAACTAAATAGCTTAACAAATGAATGCTGATTTCCTTCTTGAATTACAATGAAAATGCATGCGCAAGAAATAATAAATATCTTAAGTAAGACACCTTTGTCGAAATGTAGATACCGATGTCTTTGCTGGCCTCTGTCCTACAGGTAAATATTCATAACATGATATACGGACCAAACAATTTCGTACGTACTTCTAGAAAATACATTTGGAATAGCAGCTTTACAATTTTGGACTATTTACTACCATAGAACTAACAAGTTTAGTAAAGAACATGGAAAACAATGAATCATAATTTTTGAACATATGATCCCACACTTAGATTCCCGAATAGTATAGTCCTTTCCCAAACATCGATATGTACATGTATACATACCATTGCATACATAATATATTCATTAACGATCCCAAGTTGGCATTGAGAAACTTTGTGATCAAGTAAGATGCCAGACAATCTAAAGTGCCCTTTTATATGGCCAACTAAAAAAATAGTTGAAGAATCTGTTCTTTCAGGCTAATGAACCTAGCTAAAAATGAAGTATATAATCATAGCAGTTGATATTGCACAAGCAATGTCAACTGCTTTAAGCCTTCAATCAGACTGCTGTTTGTATTGTGATATTAGTTGATAAGCCTTCTAATTCAATAAACATTCATGGTTTTTTTGGAAATATGCTAAATTCAGTACGTTTTATTATTTATTTGGGAGTTAAAATAACCATTTTTTTATAGTGATGGTTAAAGTTACTATGCAATCTGAATAATTAAAATGATGATTCTGTACCATTACAGGCCTTCTGTGTCTCAGGGTCGACCGAAGATTTGTATCTCTACTGGATTCTCTACTGAATTCTGTGCGGTTGCTTCTAATCGATGAATTTTGGATACAGCTGGAAGCAATAGAGCCATCGTTGCTATTCAAATCATGTTCCTACATAAAAATGAAAAAAATACACAGAGTTTTTCATAATGCTACTGTGCTAAACTTGATGAAATTGTATTTTGAAAAATTTATATATTTTGAATCTATTCAGATTCAACAAAACTTATGATAGCTACAAAATTTCATCATTCCTTTCGAAAAACTTGTTAGCATTGCTGCTCTTTCATTGGGTACAAAAATAGTAAACAACGTGTCAAAAGAATCTTTCTGATCAATGCATTGACTCACCAACAGCTTCTTGTTGCAATTAAAATTGAAGATATATGAAGAAAATGCGAATCATTCTGGAGCAAAATTTCTCTGCAATAAAATTACCATAGAGATAATATGTAACTATATTCAATGCAACAAATATGTTCACAGATTTAATATTGCACTACAAAAAACATATTATTGATGTCCGCAAAATTGTAATTGAATCTTAGATATCTCAGGTACATCGTTCCTTATTGTTCTCAATTCATTTTTGTATTACAAAACTTTTAAGTGAATTTTATTCGAAAAAGATTAATATTCAGAGAAATGTAAATCCTGTGCAAAAATAAATAAATAATCGTCCAATGAATTTGCCAAAAAATGAATTATTGCTGCTCGTAAAATAAAAAAATAATTTTTTTTCAAGCCCATATATAATGTACATCATTATATATAACATATATGGACCTCACCTCTTCGTCATCACAATGTATAATATCATGACTAGCGCCTGTATGCAAAGACTCATTCCGTCGACAAATACTATTATCCAGTATATCATTATTATCCAATGAGGAGCTGCGAGTGCGAAGTTTGGATATAAGGTCGTCAGTCATTACTTCTGTCTCTGCATCCATCAAAAATCGCGGTTTTTATCATAAACTTCCATCAGAATGGAAAACGATGCTGAACACTTTCACATGCGACACATGTCGTTAGAATGAAAGACACTTTAAGATAAAATTCAAATTGTCACTATATGCGGCATAAAACTGAAGACACACCACGTTCTAACGAAAAATTTCTCGTACCCTAGTCAAAATTTAGTCATGAATGTCGTGTTAACTGAATATGCTGCACTGGAGAAGTTTTTTTATTTCGCAAGTAAATTTGCTTGACGATCGTGATAAAAAGAGAAGAGTCTAATTTCTCACTTAGAACCACAATATGATTCGTCAAATTCGAAAGAATAGTTACCACAAATCGTTACTTTTGGTTCTAATTTGCTAGATTACAAGCCTTATAAAATCATCCAAAAGCGACTGAATTTATAAGAATCAGAAAGCGTACACAGGTTGCAGTTGCAGCTTCACGAAAAGGAACTTTATGTACGTGATTGCTAGTACCTATTAATAATTTAAGTGCATCAATCAGAAGTTCCAATAAAAAAAATGTCTACCAATGGAGCTGGAAGCTGGCCTGAGGATGTTCCAATGGGCTATGGAACGTACGGACAACAAGATACTCTACGAATCTTTCTTTTAATCTTTCTTTTAACAGAAAATGAAAGTGTTTTAATTTTGTAGGCAGTTAGTTCATGCTGGTATCAATCCTGATGAGAGAACTGGTGCTATTTTGACCCCAATTTATCAAAGTACTACCTACGTTCAAGAATCTGTCGGAAATTATTTAGCAAAAGGATATAGCTATAGTCGAACGGCAAATCCCACAGTAAAGGTAAAAGCTTGTCTGACACCAAATTATTAAAGAGCTTGATTTTGCATAGAATACTTCTAAAAGACTTAGCCGCCGTAGTTCGGCTGAGTTCTGCATTCATGAAATTCTTACAAGCAGTCGCCTTGATGGTGCTTTCAAATCAAATAATGGAAATATTGGTTGACTTGCCTTATAGTTATGCTTGAAGCTGCTAGTTCAATCGATGTTCATAAATATATGTCAACTTTAAGGGCCATAAATGATTTCAATTGAAGTTTTGATCCAAATCATTTATAGCCCTTAAAGTTGATTAATTGAAGTACTATTTATTGCTTTCTGCTTTGTTTGCTGTTTTAGTGCATATCTGCTTGAATAAGTTTTAAATATTTATTGTCATAATTAGGTACTTGAAGAGAAGATTGCGGCACTTGAAAATGGCTTTGGTGCTTGCTGTGTCTGCACTGGAATGGCTGCCACTGTCACTGTTATGACAGCAATCATGAAAGCTGGTGATCATTGCATCATCACCGACTGTTCATACGGTAAATAAAATTATTTTTCTTATATCCCATCCATCCTTAAATTGTAATCATGGCACAATGTACTAAGTATTTTTTATTAATTTAAAGTCATTGATTTTATTGGGCAAACGATATATTCTGTTCGAACAGTAATGTAAGATTTCTTTAACTCTATCTTAACTGAAGTGCCATAGAAGTTTTTTTAACTAGGTAAAGCAAAATTTTACGTGGCCCATTTTGTTAGGGTTGTTTGAGAGAATTTGTTATTGTATTAATTTGTTTTCATTGAAGTTAAGCTATTTCACGAAAATCAGCAATGAATACAGCCAGTTCTAATACATATTTTCATTTCCTTGCACTCAATATTAAGTAATGCTTCCTGCTCATTATGCCTTATGCACAATATGGCCCTAGTAGTCTCCTAATGTGCATCATACGTATCACATCATTAGATGCGAAAAAAAATATATATATATTTTTTTTAAATTTCCGATATTTTATCTTTGCCATAATTAGTTAAAAAGAGTAACTAATTAACAGGCCTTGTAAAAAATAAGCATTTTACTTATTGAACGCAATCCATTAAATTGAAAAAAAAGCTTTTATTTTGTCAATTCAACTGATTTCTCCAATTTTTTTCATTCGTTCAGCAGCAGCCGCAATATTTTTTTAATTTATATCTTTCAAGCTGTTGGAATCTTTAAAATTCTACAAAAAATAAGTAGATTTTAGATCGTTGTATTTTCTGTTGAACCTATAAAGCTGGTGGACTTCGATGTAGTAAGAGTCATATGTCATCAAGGATTTAAAGCTGAATAAATTTGACGTGAAAGATTATGCACGGTGATGTGATGAATGAGAATTAGTTCGATAAAATTTTTTTGGATGATTGTTTTAGTTTCATTATTTTTTCTGATAAAATTTGGTTCGTCCACTTCATTTTATAGTATTTAAATAATTTCGTTGCTGTATGTATTTTATTGTCTTCATACCCACAATATCTTGTTTGTTTTTTCATACTTCCTAATGCAATGCTGCTGTTGTACATCAGGTGGAACCAATCGGGCTGCAAGAATCATGTTTTCGAATCTTGGAATGTCATTTACATTTATTGATTTCCGTGATCCCTCATTAGTAGAGGCAGCAATTCAACCTAATACAAAGTTGATATTCAGCGAGACCCCTGCCAATCCAACCTTAACATTGACAGATGTAAAGGTAATGTTTCCACCTAAATTATATTTATAGATATATACTTATTAGTTTTGAAGCTAAATTGAGGGACAAGTATGAAGTTGACTACAATCTTCCTCCAAACATGACTCTATTCATTATGTTGTTTTTTTAATTTCACAGTTTTCAGAAGTTTATTGATATTTTCAAATATTACCTTATTCAAATAAAACTCAGCCTGGATTATAATTGAGCTGCTTCTAGGTAAATATTTTTGCTCGTACTATTCAAACAAAGCCTTTATTTTTTTATGAAACTCAGACATTTTATTAGGTATAACAAATAGTTTGTATTTTTTGCTCATCTCTCATTTTAAAAAGTTATATCGTTCTTTAGGCAAATATAATCCTCAAAGTGTGCAGTTCTGAATGCATGTCCATTATTTACATTATGCAGTTACAGACCAGTTTATCGGACAATGCTCAAGTTAAAGTGTAATTTTACGCTTCAATCTTTGCTTTGCACATTTTTCCTTTTCTTGTGCACTCTCTACTACTTGTGCATCTTTGTTAGGTTATAATCAATTATTGATATCAGTTGTCGATATATATATATATATATATATCAATGTATTTTAGTTGATACATATTCTTGTCGTTACTTTCTGTATTCACAAACTATGCTTTTATTCTTTTGCTTTATAGGCTATTTCTGATATCGCAAAGGCCCGTGGGATCATTCATGCATGTGACAGCACATTTAGCACCCCGATTATGCTCTGCCCAATAGACCATGGATGCGATGTAGTCATCCAGGTGACTAGCAATGCACAATTTGTTTACATTCATCTAAAAATTTCATTTTTTTACGATGACTTATTGTAAGTCGGTTTGAACTCTCCAATGTGATACTATAAATTGAACTTTACCCAATTATTATTCGTCTACAATTTTAGATTTTATTTTTAAAAATAAATTTCATTGTCGTATATATTTTTTGAATTCAGAACAAGTGACGTCTTTATGCTTGATTATTTAAGACTAACATTTTATTATCCTTTTTTCAGTCTCTGACGAAATACTACGATGGACATAATCAGACAGTTGGGGGAGCAATAATCAGTTCAACAAAGGAACTAAACGAAAAAATGCACTTTTATTCGAATATTCACGGAAATATTTTAAGTCCCCAGTGTGCATTTTACATTCTGCAGGCTACTAAGGTAGAAAAAATCCTGAATAGAACTATTTCCATCAACTCGATAGAGTTTAAAGTATTCGAGATATGAACCTGAAAAAAACGGTTAAAAATTGTGTATAGCTATGTATTGAGTTCAGAATGATTCTAACAATTAGTTAATTTTGCCTTGAATAGTTTGCTCGTCCAATTCTTAGACAAGCTGAAAAGCATGTCAATAATTGAATGGTAGTCTTGTTTAATTTTTAAGACTTCCTGCAAAAACAATTGCTAATCATTTGATTGGTTGAATAACAAAGAACAATTTCAAAAAATAGATGCATGAAGTGGATGAGTTAGGATGAATTCTTTCTGTTTTTTCCCTTGTTTTAACGTTTAGCGAGGACTTGGTCCTTACTAAACTGGCAGTAAGTTGCAGAAACTTAACTCATATTCACCTGTCACAATTGTTTCATCTTTACATTACCTCGATCTTAGTGGGGGTGATACGTTACAAAATGTTTTTATTGTCCGCTATTTTTTAATCTCTTTCATTTTGATTCTAATGCTTCAGTCTATTGTGGCATATGCTAAGCTGTATTTTTAGATATGAAGAGAGTAGTGAATTAAAATTTTGACTATAATTATTCTCATTTATAAAAATAAAAAGTTCGAGAATTTTTCAGTTTTATAAAAAGACATCAGAGCCCATGCGCTGGGTTAGTTAGGTACCTGAAATTTTGCAAAAATTTATGTAATGTGACTTCTGAATGGTTTTACGTAAGTACTTAAGAATCTTTGTTGTTGTATCGAATACTTTTGTCAGATTATTTCGTTGGAACTGTAAATCATCACTATTTAATTTATTGAACCTTTTAAAAGCAGCTACATAAAATGTAATCCACCTTATACGTATTTTTCGTATTGGGGCATTTATTTATGCAGACAATGGGGCTGCGCTTCAAGCAGCAATGCGATACTGCTCAAAAGATTGCCGAGTTCTTGGAAACTCACCCAAAGGTCCTTTTTTCATTTATAATCGATACTTCATATCTCACTGTGCTAGTATGTATGAAAAGTGGTTTGATTTGGAAGAAAATTTATTGTTTAATTTTGCTTAACTTTTGATTATTTGAGATTTTCATTTGAGTTAAAGTGTGAAGTGCAATTTGGATAGCATACGAATTAATGCCTTTAAAATTTTGTTTTGCCTTTTCAAAATTTTCTAAAATGTACGCGACTACAGATTCATGAGATAGATTAAAAGAATATTTATCCTTTTAAGAAAGAATTATTTGGACGTTTTAAAACTTAAAATTTTTTTCCTATTTTATTCTTTTGAATGGTTTGATGAATTCATCTTTTTTGTCAGGACCACTTGTTACTGCTAGAGTTATCTGGGTTAGTTAAGGATTTTATTACTTGAATTTTAATCTCTTCATTATATTTCAGGTAGAGACTGTTCGATATCCTGGTCTTGCATCTTTTCCGCAAAAAGCACTAGCCGATCGGCAGCATAAAGGGGGCATTCACGGAAGTATGCTTTGGTTTGAAGTTATTGGGGGTACAGAGGTAAAAAATGTAATTAAAGAGTATCTTTAGAAAAGTCACATAAATAGCCACTTACCTGAGCTGGAAAGTCATCAGATTTTGATTTATTTTTCTGAGACCCTCATTTTAGAATAATTTTCGATAAGCAATTCTTTTTGACGGGTACTTGTTATTGATGTAATCTTGATGAATTATTGTTTTGACATATCCCAGTACATTTCATCATTTTCAGGAACAGTCTCAATACACGCTAAAGATTTTCTGAACAAAGACTAAACCACCTATCATCATTCATGCATTCTGAAATATGATTCTTTAATTATTTTCGACTTGTTCGTCCTTCTTTCTTTGACCTACGGAAGATAGACTATTTTCTGGCCTCCTTAAAGTATCTCCCTCTTTGCCATATCACCAACGCCTTGCTCATAGCTTGCTTTACGACTTCCATCGAATTTGGTCTAAATAAATGGGTTAATCCTACTTGTACTCTTACCAAAAAATTTCTGCCCCTGACGTAAAACACTATCAACTTAGATTAGTACGTTAGGTTTAGAGAATGAAAATACCTAGAAGCACTGGGAATCAAACTCTAGACATTGTTACTTAGTCATTAAAATTCCTATTACATAGCAAGTTAGCAATTAATACTATCTATTACTGTCTTTTTTATAAATATCATTGATAAAGCCTTTGTTTTAACAAGATATGTACTTTTATTCAAATTCATATTTTTTCTGTACTGGATCTGGTTTATTTTTTAGGTGTACTAATTAGAAGAGACAATTTTGTTTGAATCATGAATAAAGAGCCCCTAAGATGAAATTATGACAAGCAATCACAATTGAAATGGAGAGTATGTGCACATTTTTTTAGTTTATTAGGAATATATGTATCTATGTGTTTTATGCAGGCGGGCCGTAAACTGATGGACTCCGTTCAGCGGCCTTGGTCTCTATGCGAAAACTTGGGTGCAACTGAGAGCATTATCACTTGCCCAGCTGTGATGACTCATGCAAATATGCTTCAGGTACATGTGGTATTATACACTAAGACTCGTATTGAAACTCTAAATCTGTATTGTCTGCCTGGTCCCTATTCAGCTTAATTTTATATAAAATTCACGATTCGTTTACGTAGAATGCATTGCGAATACCCGAAAAATTAAACTTTTTGTTTGCTCATTTTAGTTTTCTATTATTGATATGGTGCCCGTAGAAGCCATAAAAGCTGCTTTTGAGTGGTTTTACATGTCATTTGGTTTTTGAAAATAATTCTTACAATAAAAATAGGCAGTTTTCAATTGAAGAGTTGATATGGACAAACCTGATTGGATCAATGATATTCAAATAATTACTTCTATTCGGAATATGCAAGTAACATCACAATTTGGGTAATTCAGATTAATTTTTTATATCCCTAAGCAGGGAAATTCAAAATCCACAAGTTGGAATAAAATCACATAAATATTGCATTATTTGTAGATGTGCATGTCGTAACTCTTTTTGCTGTTTACTGCTTCTTAAACTGGTTAAAGGTAATAGTTTTTGTGCCATAAATGGTCCCCTTAGTTAGTGCACTCTCGATTTTATGCAGTTTCTAAATTGATACCAATTTCAAATAATATGGGTAAAAATCGCATTCAATTCATTTGGATACTCGCTATTTTCGAAAGCCACATCGAAAGCGCTAATCAAGGGATTATGCTGCATGTTAAACTTTTGATTATTTTTTTTACAGGAGGATCGATTGAAGGTGGGCATAACTGATGGGTTTGTTAGAGTATCATGCGGCATTGAAGATGCAGAGGATCTAATTTCGGCCCTAAAGACAGCTCTTGATCGACTGTAATCAGATAACCACGCAATCCATCTTGACCTAAATTGCAGTAGTTTTACTCAAATAACAATAATGCATGCATTTGTCCTGTGTTCTGTTCTATACATACTTTTTGCTAAAAGGTACTATGCATGTTATAAAATTGTGCAATTCATGGAGTGTTTGGATTTACATATTCTATTAAATTGGAATTCTCTCGATATGTGTTTTCGCTTGACTAATGAAATGTTCTCCCGATCGAAATAAACGTACTTCACATTTTACACTTTCAAAAATTTGAAACTGAACTTGGACCCAATTTGATATTTTTTTGCGATGTTATTGGGAGCATGAATATTTCTGGAACACTCATTGGTATCCCTCTAATATGTTTTTTTTCTTCTTCTCAAGTCACAGAACATAATCATCAAAATTTAAAGAAAAATGCTTCTGCAAGAGATCATCGAATTTTGTAAGTCACATCTTTCCCTTGCAAAATATTTAGATACCCAAGAAAGTCTTTAGCAAAAACATTTTGTAGGAAAAAAATAATTTCTGGAAATGAAAAAATCATTACTTTGTGCTGGTCAAGTAGAAATATGTTCCTATTTCAAAGGGGGGATAAAAAATTAAGCAAAGCTCCAAAAAAGAATAAAGTTCAATAGATGAAACAATCCAAGTGATTGTGGGAAAATATAGAACAGAAAACTATAAATTGCAGATGATTTAGATAAATAAAGGTGAGCTTTTTTAAAGACAAAAATTTGAATTTGAAAAACCTCTATTCAGAATTAAAAAACTAAGAAAAATTTCATGATTCACGATGTTAACAAAAGTCAGGGAAATTTACTAAATAACAGATAAAGAATAATTTTGAATTCTGCACATTAAAAATTTCATTGACTTACACAAAAAATTAACTAATCCTGGCTAACATCATACACTTGATCTAAAAAGGCCAAGAAGATAATCAGGTTCTGACAAAAATTTTATTGCAGATTCAAAATATTGTCTGAAAAGAACATTGACAATAAAAAGAGCAGTTGAAATTTAAGTCAAGCAATGGACATCTTGCTTCCTAGATATGCATTATAATGACTTGAAATTGTGTCAGTAGTTAATCTCAAAAAAATAATTGCACGATCACAATGTATTTATTGTGCAGTTCCACGTTTAAAATAAAATTTTCAGAAACTTTTGGAAATTTACTTTTTTGAAAAACAAATCTGTTAATAGGTATGTAAAATTTCTGTTCCTATTAGTTTTCTAAAGTACATGGACATTTGGAGCAAAAAAATGTAAAAATAAACATTGTTATCTTCCAACTTACATTTCATAAGAAATTTAATGCTCCTTGACAAGGACAATTACTTTTCTAGACTTGTAGAAATATTTGTCGTGATATATATTCTTGCTTTTCATAAATGTCGAGCGCACACTTTATTCTATACATATTTTATATAAATATTTTATTAGTTTGTATTAAAAAGACCTGCCATTTAAAATGGTAAACTTACTGATCTGCAATGAATGGAGAGCCATTTAAATCTATCACTGCCTGTACGTTTGAAAAGCAGTCTTTGTGATTCACTGCACAACTGATATCTTGCATATATTAGCTGTTAATAACTGCAAAGCTTATATATACTTCCTGTTGTGTATCTTTTCATTTTCAGCATACAAGTTTTGCTGCTATGAGAGGTATTTTACCCAATTTTCACCCCATACGGACTATGCCTGCTAATTAAACCATAAACTTTAATTAACTTCAATTTTTTTAGCTACCTACCTTCTGAACTGGGCCTTTTATATGCAAAATTTCTTAAAGTGCACTTGCACAATTATTGTGATATTTTGTTCTCAAGGGCATCGTGTGAAATAGTGAGTCAATTTATTATTTTCAAACATATATTTTACATGCACTTAGTTCATCAATGAACTCAATAATTTTTCTCATATACCAAATCAAGGTGTATATTTATTGGTGCGCTTATTAATTCAAGTATATACATTTGGAAGAAGTTTTTGAAACTGACAAGTAAAAAGACACAATTTTAAGATTTTTTTGTAATTCGGTAATCTAATATGCGCAACTTTTTTCATTTTCCTTAGATTACGCAAAGAATTAATTTTCAACAATCTGTTTAAAAAATGTTTCAATGTAAATTTATATGTAAAAATGTTACGCATATAGTCGGAATATAAATAGGAATGTAGAATAGCCACAAATATTCACAAGTGACGTGTAAAATTAACTAACCCTGAACGGTTGTACCATTTGTAATGTAAATACGCAAGATAATATATTATAGTTATAGTCAATATAACACTCTTCCTAACAAAATAAATCATTTAATGTTTAAATGCCAACTTATTCTTCTCCTTAAGTGAAAATATGGAATTTGAAGAAGGTACTAAGTTTTGATTTTTCTTACAAATTTTAGGTGCAATTATATTAATATTCTTTGGTCCATCATACAAGTTTCTCAAATAGAATTTTATTATCTTCTGAAAACGATTTTTTTTCATTTTTGCTTAGCAGCATTTGGAGATGAATTTGTAGGTATGATTGGCCTAATGCTCATTATGAAAAGAATTGACAAACTTATCATATTATTTGATTATTATATACAGGAAACCCTTCATTTTAGGAAGATATTGACTTGACTAGAGATATTATATACTCGAGACACAAAATATATGCACTGATAAAAAAGGCGCATTTGCTCATCACTGAAATATTCCGCGTCTTTTATCCGCCAACTATCCTGCTGAATAACAAGAAACAATTGCATCATGATTTGAATATTTCTATAATATTGTTGACCAAACAATAATTACAACCCATGACCTTTAAAGAAAGTACCAATAAAACTTTAATGTCAGCAGAAAAAACTGTCGAAGAAGAACATCCATGCTTATGCCAGCCAAAACTTAATATCTTTAGAATTCGAGTCGAGTAAAATATCATATTTAAAAAAAAAACATTTTATATAAACTAAAAAAGACAGAAATCATCATGACTAGCGCACCACAATTTATTTTACCTTTTTACATAGAAAATCAATGAAATGTAGCCATGGACAAGATAAGAACGCGGCAAAGCAATTATTTCATTGCAAATAAAAATATCATGTTTGCAGAAAAGTGATCGGAAGAAATGCAGGAGGCTGCTTCACAAATCGACCTTGTACTCGCCTCCTCTTCAATGCTTCCGACTTTCTCCATTTAGAGTCCTGAAAAAATAGGATGACAAGTATTGCTTGACCGCGTTCTATGTATTGCTGTTGGCACTTTTCTTCTTCCGTCTAATTTACTAGGTGTACTTTCATTTTTGACTAAATCAGCATGCATATTCCGTAGAAAACATAAAAAACTTGTTCAAACGTTCAAATACTTTGAAATCTTTCTTGTAATTGTTACAAAACATACTTTCACGGTTTAGGGTTTTCTTACATCATCAGATCTATGACATATTTCCCAGTTCAAGAAATTAAAGGAAATAATTGAGAAATTAAAAAAAATCCACAAAGTATCATGTGGACTTATTCATTGTTTCATAATAATTTTTTAATGAAAAACAGAAAGCAACAGGCTACATATTTGGTAACAGCACATGGGTAATTCGATATCAAATTACAATAAGTCACTTAAATATTACTTTTCGATGGATATAATCTAGAACTAAGTTTTTCGATTTCGAAAAATAAATTTGTAAAAAAATTGGGAATTTAAGGAAGAGTCTGATTATTTTCTGGATAAACCTTTCATGGAAACAATTTTATTACTTCATATCGAATGTAACTTTTTTGTTACTTTTCGAACAATCCGATTCACGTCTTTTCAACTTTACAAGAAATTAATGATAAACTTTCTTGCCTCACCCAACAATGCAATTGTACCTATTTTCTGAAAATGTCATGGAATTTAGAGATTCTACATTTCAAGTTGTACCGAAAATTATTCCAGTATTTGTTTAAAATTAGTGTTTAGCTAATGATATTCTATAGATGAACAAGAAAATTACGCGAATAGAGAGTTGTTGCATTAAAAATCTCACCGTTTCTTTAGCTACAAGTCGCCCTACACGACCAATTCTTTTCGTATGTAAAGCTTTTTGAGAGCGATTTTTTTGAAGCGATTGCGGGCGCACAACAGGAATCATTGCTAAAAGGTCTGAAAACATGTCATCCTTCTGTGGAGTTATTTTGTTGCTTTTCCTTGTATGAAATGGATAAGATGGGGATTGTGCATTGGAGGCCTCAGGAGATATAGTATGCATAAAAATTGGTGGCGAATGCCATTCAGAAGGAATGCGATTAAAACTTTCGGACGCTAAATAGTATTGCTTACTGTTTGCTGGCAATGTCTTCTCCTTTCAAAATAACAGAGAAAAATTTACAATACAATATGATTTTATGTTGAGGTTAATGCAGTCATACCTCAATACACCTGGAGCGATAATTATTTTCAGCAACTTGATCATTTCGTAAGTATCCAGTGAATGGCATCCTTTGTAATTCTTTATCACATTGTGATGCTTCCGATCTGCATGGAGCATAATATTTTGTTAACTAGGAACGAATTATAAAGCCTAACAAGAGCTAGAAGCACAAACCTTGTAACTTGGTCATATTCAACTAATCCTTCTTGACGAAAGCTCGGAATTGTACGTCTTCTAATAGGACGATTGGGATCATCCAGTTTTGACTGAATATTTAATGGCGCATCTGAAAAGCTTGAAGAACTTCGTTGGTCGTACGTATTTAATTCTGAATGGTTTACATCATGCTGAACATGTTGAGTCTGAACACGTTGAGTTTGAGCACGCTGAGACTGGATTAGTTTATGAGATGATATTTTTTCATCAAAAGTTTGAAAAGGCTGCCAATGCTCATGCACGAGCTCGTTCTGGAAGTTGGGCAAAATTACGGGAATGAGATGTATGTTATAATTCCGTCGTTGTTGGTACAGATTATCACGACAATCATTACGGTGATAGTCTTGCGGCAGTTGTTCCAAAGAATTATAAGGACTCTGAGAATATAAACTAGGGCAATCTTTAGCTCCGCTCACATGTTTAAGCGGTTGAAGCTTTTCATAATGATATGGAACTTCTCTATGTACTAGAGGTATGCGGGTGTCATGTGAATCAGGATTCATCCCTCGAAACAAACTAGTTAGACTCGGCAATGGCTGCACATGTGGATTTTCTGAAGGCGAATCTTTCAGTCCTCCCGATACTTCTGGCTTATTCTTACATTTCATTAATGCTCGTGATCGTGAATTATCGGCCCCTTCCACCCTGCCGTGCATTAACGAAGATAGGACAATGGCAGCCGCATGGTCAGAAGTTTCACGCATTTCTATAGTGCTAATAGGCCGTAGTTATGTGTCTCGTCTTATTTCAATGAAGGGTAAAAATGAATGAAGTCAATACAGTATTGAGCATCAATTTGTTGAAATCAATTTATTCACCTGGAAAAATCATGTGGAAAATTTCTCTTATTTCATGACAAAATGATTGTAAGGCCGGTTATGAGCTCAACTCTAAGTTGGACACGGAAACTGTTTTGCACAATGGAAATATCTGTATCTAGCGGCGTTAGCCATGCGTATTCCAGTGATATTCTACATAATTGTCACAAGTATGACATGATACAAATATTTTAAATGAGAAACCTATGGGTGAAGCAAAAAATTTTACCTTCGACGATGATGATTATAAGTGACGTAACCCCAAACATATTCTGGAATTATCTCGTGGTCCATGAGGCTCAAAGAAAATTACTCGGAAGGACGTGCGTACGGATTAATCTTCGCTGAAATACTAAATGCATAATCTCGCCGTCGAATGCATTCATGAAATAAGCTAATCGTTTGTGACAGATAGTAGGGCGGAGGTGCGGAGTAACTTCGATGAATTACAACGCCTTGAGAGATTGTTGACAAGCTCCGACTTCAATCGGACTGAGAATATTTTGGATGATTTTATTTCCAAATTAAAAAATGGCGATTAGAAGGAAATTCATAAAACACGCAAAGTTAAATACTCCGAAGTGGATGACAAATTGTTTGCTTCAGGCAGATGTTCAAGTTAGGGGTTTTCGATCAATTATTCATTTTTTCTCATGTGCAATGAATTAAAAAGGTGTTGATCAGTTTTAAGTATATTTTATATTTACGTAGTGCTTACAAAGCTTTTGATTGGTCTTTAATATATATATAAAGAGGTTATCAGAAATGGAAGCTCGTCTAAATTCTGATCATATAATTCACATCTTGCTTCTTGAAGCATAGTATTAGTCAATTAAGTATTTTTATAGCAACACTCCTCTACTATGCTGAGTTGTAGTTTCAGTATTGACTAATTAACCAGTTCATCCACTTCAGCATTATCATGCAAATCTTGCAAATCAAGTTTTCCCTTAAGATAAAATTTCTTCAATTTTATATTCGGAAATGCTTGAGGTGTGTATATTCAAATGAATAAAGTGATCATTTTGAAAGGCTAAAATGGAGCTGCAAGTCATGCGTTTAAAATAACTTTGTACGCAGCCTCAAAACAGCATGTTTTAATTCATGACACTATAGATTCTGAAATATAAAAAAAATTGAACTGGTTTTTTTCTAAATTCTGTGAATGTGCTCATGTAAAAGTAGTTCATGAAAATTAAATATAGAATGCACATATTCTTAAAAACATTCAAAAGACAGGTGTTTGGGTTAAAGAGGTGTTTGATTTCACAGGTTTTGCTGTATTTCTTTCACTGTTTACTTTGGGGGTCCTAGTACTTTTTTATTCTTGTTGCTAGGAGTACCATTTATTTGTGTTTGGATATCATTGAACTTTACAATTGAACATGCTCTGCATTATTAAATTTGGTATTAAACTTGTGCATGGAACCCATGTGTTTACAGAAAAGAATACCATATAAAAAATGGTGGCATATTACCCAGTGAATACAGAAACGTAACTTATGTCAGTAACTATACGCTTACAGATTGGATTCAGTTATTGTTGGCCAAAGATTTGGTACCAACCGAGTAACTTGGGTTTCATCTGCGAGTCATTGTGAAATATTGTTTGTGTTGTGAAAGTCACTTTTTGTAATACTTGTGACAAGTTAATATGCTGTTTTATTATTCCTTCTTGTTTTTCTTACTGTTTCTTATGATGCTTCTCCACCGGTTTTGATGCAGTCCTCATACATAAGCATATAGCATGATATTGATGTTTTCATTGTATTAAAAACACAAAGCAAACAACTATTTTATGGAATTCAAGCTTTTGCCCTTCCATTTTCAATACTTTCTCACACTTGTTGCTGCAGCAAAGGGCAAGGTTTCCAAATAGTTACAGGAATATGCTGAGAGAGTGGAAGAAACCTTGAGTTCATATTTAACTACTTCTGCTGGCAATCACGTAGATAGCACAATGGGGTTGTTCACTGCTGGACAACTGTAAGAAAAATTGAAACACAACAAATAGCACTAGAACAGATATTGAATTTGATATTGACCTACATGTGTTGGTGAAAGTAAAATAACTTTCACAACAAACAAGACTTAACATGAAGAACAGGGTTCAGTTTGTTGAATTACCTTGGAATTGAAGCTAAAACCAAATTGAAACCAAAATAAACCCATGGACAAATTATACTGCAGCTACATAGAATAAGAACTAACCCTTAATAGAGTTAGTTCCTAACAACAATATAGACCTGTTGGTTTTGTGGTAATTTAATTACTTATAAACAGCTTTCTTCTTTATAATTTGTTGTACTAAAAAGCATAAATGCATTTGGACATTATATTTATACTTTAGGATTTGATGCTAATTAATCTCTTTAAGTAATTGATTGAAAACAAAGTTTTGAACATGTTGCCAAGGGTTCTGACACTTTTGGCTATTTCAAAGTGCCCAGTAACTGGGCCAAGAAATATTGTCACAATAAAAAGTTTGAGAAGATAGGTAAACCAACACCAACATTGGCCAACTGTTGCACCTAATAAAGTTTTCTTGGATGCTATTTGTAATCTTCAAGACTTTGCAATGAAGGTGAAGGCTAGAAGTCATATTTGGAAAAATGGTTTTTACAATATTTTTTAAATTTACAATACTTTTCCTACTATATTATTTTTTAGCATTGATTGCGATACTTACAATTATTTTTCTATTGCAAATGTTGCAAATACTGCTAATTCTGGATGTTCAAAATTTCCATAAGCAAATTATGTTATATTGTAAGTTTAAAAAATGTAGACTTACTAAATTATTGCTAAATTTTCAACACAATAAAACAATAATAGAGAATTAGCAATATTTTTAACCATTGAAATTGTCAGAATTTAATTTATGGCCGTGCAATTCATTATGGAACTGTGATTCTTTTGTTGTAAAGTATTATAATTGGTGTACAATTCTTTCAAAGAGCTGTACTTATAATATCTTTTAAAATGTGTTGTAAAATATATTCTTGGCAACACGGAGTAGGTTTAACTACACTAAACTAAGCATGTATCTCTCTAATGTTTCTTGTTTACTTTATACAGCTAAATATATACATGAGATTTGGAAATTGTATTCTTGCAGAAATAATTGATTTTAACCAAATGTTCCGTTAACTTACAATTGCAGTATTAATGTCACTCATTAGTAATAACTTAAGATATCTACCAGCCAATCCTAATTTTAATTCACTTACATAATCACTGTTCAATTACATCTAATTCAGCCTTGATAAAATACTTTGTTTTATGATAATAATTTTGGTTCTGCACAGAACAAGGAAACTGAGGTTTTGTGAGCAGTACTGCTCCAATTTTTTTCATCAATGATCCTCCACTGTATTCTTGTACAATTCATTCTGCCCCAAAAAACCCTACTACATAAAATTTTGGTTGCATACTTTCACATCAACATAATGCACAAAGATACATTTGGAAATAAAGATATACCGATTAGAATCTCAGTGTACTTTAAAGTCAAGATTATTGTATATGTATATTTTTTTTGCAATGTAGATTATGAATACATAAAACCAATACCTGAATATTTAAAAATGTAATATTAAAATAAAGATAACTTTTTGTGGTTTCAATTTAAAACTTTTCAAGTTTAAGGCCTAGGAAAGTTTACCAAGTTCATTTCAAATATCTTTATTTGCATATTTTTATTATTAGAACACTTACGTGCTGATAAAAATACTTTTATAAATATGATATATGAATTTTTACATATAAAAGAGTACATAAATTTTGAATTTCTGTATCCATACATGAAAATTTGTATATATATATATACAGATGTTGCGCACAGTTTCCATCTTATCAATATATTTATGTCATAAAAACAGTTCTATAATGTTTGGCATATGTGAATATCTATAAATATTGAGCAATAACTCACAAGATTAATTCAAACGTTTGCTATGAAAATATATTTATTACTGTATTAAACTGGTAAATAGTTGGTGAACCTTTAGATATCTTTTCTGTCTTTAGTAGAGGTTGTAATGTATTCAAACAAGTTATTAGTCTTTATTTAAATAGGTTCTTTGTCATCAAGTAGTACTTTAAAGCTAACAGAGCCAGATTTTATGTAATTATGCCCACAAACAGTTTCTATACATAGAAACAGTATACCATTTTTAACATATATGTCAGATATGCACCAATGGAAGTGGTGGATTCATAAGAAATCACCAGATAAGCAGGGTAAATGCTTATACAATACACAAAGGCAAGGTAAGGCTAAGAGCAAGGGATCAAGACTTAAACAAATGAAATTCTGGATTTGCAGATGTTTTAAATGTAAAAAATTAATAAATTTTTAGAGAAATCAAAGAAGAGAGTTTAGGACTAACTTAAGCCCAGACTATCACAAAAGACCAAGGATGAGAACTGGTATTTATATGGAAAGGAGGAGAACAAACAAGAAAGAATTAAGCAAGAAACTGCACACATTATAATGGCATTTTTGCAAGTGAAGTGGAAACAACATAAAACATAATAAACTAAAATGTAAGGCAAAGATATATCAACAACTTGAGCTGACATAACTATGTGTCTCCTATATATTACTATTCCAAGTATAACTTGACTTTTTCAATACAGTATATAATATTTTTTAACAAATATGCAGCATTTAATATGTAGCTAGGCTACTCCTATTCTTTATTCAGCTTGGAACTGTCACTTAAGCTGTCAGCAGTATGATTAATTCAGCTCAAATAATAAAGATAAATTAGGTTTTAGAACTTTATAACTTGGTGCTTCATTTGCATTTTTAAAAAGATTGAAAAAAATGATTTATTTTCAGTCTTTTTGTTCTGGTGTTCAGATATTTCCAGGAACTTTATCTAATACATTCATGGTTTTCTAGTTGGCTTTGTTTCAATTTGCATGACGTCCTAGTCCTGCCAGTGCTAGATTAATGTAAGGAATCCACTAAAACTATGATACATGTAATTTTCAGTGAAGAACAATGAAACAGAAAGCCAGGATAGAAACATGTACAATAGTTATTGTTAAATTACTTCATGTGTTACCAAGAGTAAATTTCGTCAACACATTGCATTTATAGTATTTTCAGTACATTACCTAAACTCAAATACAACAATATTAGCAAATACATAAGATACTTTCAAATAGAAGACATAACTCAATATTAGTTCCTAACAATTTGATCCTGAACTGAATATTAGTATAGAACTATGCATGGACAATAAGAAAATGAGTTCATACCCAACAAGTTGAAAAACTTTTGAATGAACAAATAAGGCTGTTTTGATAACTTAAAACTTCATAAATTAATTAAAATTTTTTATGTGTATTGATCCAGAAATATTTGGATTCCAATGTATAGTGTGCATTAGATAAAATGATGAGATGAAATTTTCTGTCAAATTCTAAGCCGGCTTAAAATAAATTTGGAATGTTGTTAATTGTTAAGATGGAAGAAGGAAGATACAGTAATATAATATAGCGCTTGTACCTATGCCAGGGGATAAGACCAATGTATTAAATTATATTATTGTATCTTCTATCTTAACAGGTTATTAGCCAACAAACGCCAGCAGTAGTGCCTATTTTTACACCCAAAGCTCCATTATGTGGACCTAAACCAGTGGATACTGTTTATAAATGGGTTAGTGGACTTCTATTACAATATTGCCAGGAATGTAAAATACAACATGAACATAAGGAATTGTGACAGAATACATAAATTATTACATCCTGAATTGTCTTAATAGAAGTGAGATAACTTTATGAATACAACAAAATATCACTTACTGAAACTTGGTCTCATATTCAGAACTGAAACTTCAACATAGAACTAGGAGAAATGTACCACAGCTACAGAATAGAATTAACTCCCTTAAAGGTTAATTCCAAACAAATATAGAAATGCTTCTTTTTCTGTAGGTAGTCTCATTGATAAGGAACAAAAGATGTACCATGATACTCCAACTCTGGGTAATGACAAATCATACAAGAGCAGATTGAGCTTTGCATTAGAGTCACTTATCAAAGAGTCAAACAAAGTTGCTGATGAACCTTTGGCAACTCCCCCATATGCAAGTAATGTTGTTAATCCTTTACCATTGTTTACTCTGCATATGACATCATCCTTATTGCATGTTAACTATGGAGCCTAAACTTTTCCAATGTTCAATGGTTCAGCAAACCAATGGAATTGCTTCAAAATTTCTCTTTGCAGTCACTTTTGTATTACAGGTATGAATATGAATCTCATTTCTTTAAATAATTCTTCTTACAGATGAGGAGAATGCAATTTCTGGGGCATTTCTTGAGCAATCTTTTCAGAATTTACCATTTGAACGGTATGTTCATTTATTTATTGATGATAGTATTTCTCTTTTCAAGTATTTAGGTAAAAAGTTTGAAAAGAATGGATTGAACAAATTTTATGAGCTAAGGTAAAAATTCAACTCTATGCAGCTTAAAAACTATTCTAATCCATCTAACTTTCTACTGGAGCTTCAAAATGCCAGGAATCAACTCAATCTTCTAGGTCAGGTAATTTTTCATGGTGAATTTTATATTTGCTCTCTTGAAGGTATACCAACAGATACATATATGAGCATGCTAAACATCATCTCAACTCTGGATGATCTGGACATTATCAAGATTTTGTGATTGTGTCAAGAATAATGAATTGTATTGAGTGTAGGCCAGAAAACTAAAACAGTATAAATACAGAGATACTACACGTTCAATACTATTTCATTTATCTTAGTTAATGTATTGACAAGAGTGAATCTTGTCAACATTTTCAACCTATACCCGCACATACAAACCAAATTAGATCAATATAACTACAAATCCCTGAAAAAGTTGTAGATGAATAGACATAATACACGGTAAAAACATATTAGATCCTGACAGATTGAGAATAACTACCAACTTCTTGGATCCATCAAACTGAACATGTCATTAGAAAAGCCTTTACCAAAAGCTAAACTGAAGGTGGAACCAAAGAAGGAGAAAGCAGCCAAACAGGAATTTTACTGTGCGTATTACAAGAATAGTCCTTGTCAAAATATGGTTGATTGTAGAAAATACAATTGGCCTAAGGAAAAATCTTTGGAGCCTAAGAGGTCAGTCAATTTTATTGAACAACTTAAATTACAACTCAGAGTCAACATTGCCTACATCATCCTTGCTTGAATCATCCTTGCTTGACTTGCATATATCTATGTCATATACTTGCATGGATCTTTCTGTGAATGTCAATCTACCCAACCGTCTGGTGGAACGGTTAATTTCCACTGGTTGCACATTTCCCAAAATGTGTGATTGTGAGTCTCCAAAAACTCTCAGGTAAGTAGTCCCTCAACTACACAAACCCATAGTTGCAATGAGAGGTCATACTAACTTCCACAAGAACATGTCCCCTTGTAGAATACCACACTAGGCCCTGTCCGTTACTAGCTGGTCCTTCCCAGCAATGCAAACTGGGGGTTCTATTTCAAAGTTAGTTTTGGGTTTGACACCCAAGTGCACTGAACAAGTGCTTCCACTGCTTAAGCAATTAGGTGCTTCTTTGGGAACAACATCCAATATTGAGGATAGGTTGGTATTGAGCAATGAATTATCATCCTTGAATCAATTAGATGGCATGTTGCGTATTGTTTGAAAGGATGAAAATCCTAAAAAGGATATCCAATTCGATGACATACCTGGTTCTACTGTCCCGCTGCCAAATCTTGTATCATCATTGACTGTGGAGCATCAAATCACTGCTTAGATCCAAACTTTCTTGATCTGTCTATTTGCTTGTCCAACCAATTGTTAGGAATTAACTCCCTTAGGGATTAATTCTGTTTCTATAGCTGCAGTCAGTGTTCATTTATGACATTCCAAGTAAATTGGCCGTACAGATTCTAGTAGGATTTTATATTTTGTTGTGTTAATGAAGTTAGCTCACTTCTATCAACACAATTAGTGCATGATGAATATACACACATTTCTACCACAGTTACCTGTTCTGTTGTGTCTCACGTTCCTAACACCAGTCAAGTGAAGAGTCAACTGATTGTGTAGCTGGAGAAGGAACAATAAAAAGCTGTGGAACTGCCAACACCCAGATACAAGTTACCAATACTAATGGTGACATACATCAGCTTGAACTTTGGAGTTCTTTACTGTTTAATGGACTGGGCACAAATTTTCTATCTTTGGGTCAACTGGTCAAGAAAGCTTACCAATTCAAACTTTCTACTTCTGATTTGATACTAACGCATCATCCCAAGCAACCACCTATTCAACTTCAATTCCGACCCAATAACATGCCTTCAATTGGATACTCATCACTTTTACCTCGACTGAACACTGTTTATTGCATATCTACAAAAATAGTTTCAACTTTTGGGACATGTAAACATTTGCTATCTGTGTCATATGCTGAAGAATCTTAGCTATGGAATTGCATTTACCAACAAATATGAAGATTTTACATGTGACATCTGTCTGACTTATAAATCAAGGAAGAAATCCATCAATAAAAAGTCATTTACATGTGCCAAAAAGCCTGGAGTTTGCATATATATAGACCTCACAAGAAAAGTTACACCAAGAGCACCAGGAGGAATTTGCTATGTTCTTTGTTTCACCAATGACTTCAGCAGATATTGCTGGGCATATCTACTTTGTAACAAATCTAGTACTACGACTATTATCAAATGTGTTATTAAAGACATATCATCTCAGCACCAACCAATTCAATACCTAAGAACCGATAATGCTACTAAGCTTCTGTCTGAAGGTTTACATAACCACTTCATGTAGAAAAAGATTGAGTTGAAACTTTCCAATCCACACACATAAACAGAATGGTGTTGTAGAACTTTTTTTTGAAATTTTATCAAATATTGACAGCTGCCTAATGGGAGATTCCAACTTGCCAAAATATTTATGGACTGAAGCTGTCATGCAAGCAGTGGAGATATTAGATATTTGTCCTACTTTTGCCAATCAAATGAAAACACCATTTGAAGTTCTTTATAGAAAACTTTGGGTCTACAATAACTTACATGTGTTTGGCCAAAAATATTTTGATCATCTTAAAAAATCTGATTGCAGTTACAAACCTGGAGCTAAGTCATAGGAAGGAAGATTCTTGTGCAAATTTCCAGAACATTCTTCTGATATGTATCCCATCTGAAATCCTGTTACCAAGAGGATTGATATATCTAGAAATGTTACATTTGCTGGAGACCAATCAAACCTACCAACTGAAATCAATAGACCAATTCAATAGCAAGTACCTGATATTGAAGAAATTGAGCTACTTAAACTCAACAAACATCCAATGGAAACACGTGGAAAGTTACAAGCAAAAGCATTCAACGTCTACACCTATCTTACAACTGAAGAATTCTTGCAATCTGTTGATCAACTTGATGATAACAAAGAACCTTTGTTTGTCTACAACATTGAAGGAAGATTGAAATAATAGAAATCATTACTGGTGAGATGCTATTTTGAAAGAAAATTTCAGTCTTGAAAAAAGTTAAGTTGGAGAGCTAGTTCTTATACCACCTATAGATAAACAACTGGATACAAGATACATTTTTAAAATTAAGCGTGATACAGATGAAAATGTCAAGTATATGGCTTGCTATGTGGTGAAAGGTTATCATCAGAGAGAAGAAATTGACTATTCACTTAATTACTCACTGCTCTTTCAAGCTCAACTAGAATGCTCATTGCAGTAGCTACTTACTTTTGTTGGAATATATTTACAATTGATGTGAAAATTGCTTTTCTCAACAGAATTGTGCCAGAAGAACAGCCGATTAATGTCAAGCCATCAACAGATCCATTTAATCCTTTGGAGAAACATGAAGAAATGTCCTACAAACTGAAGAAAAGTCTTTATAAGTTAAAACAAGCACCACGAGTATAGAATGAAATGCTTAACAGTGCACTTACCAAACTCAAGTTCAACTGTAGCAGTACTGATCTTTGTGCTTTTACTGGAATTGTCTCTGATTCACCAATCATCATGGTCATACATGTCCAACATCATCATTACTGGAGCTAAGAAAGAAGCAATTACCAAAGCTATTGATTGTATTTGTAATATCTAACCTTTCAGAAGTTTATAAATTGGTCCTATTTCTTGAAACTTCTGTCACTACCAACTCTACTGGATCTACTACCCTGTCACAACAGCATTACGTGGACAAGCTGCTTTGCCGATTTCAGCTCACGGATGCTCATACTTGTCCCACACCTGCTACTACAGGAGGAACCTTGGAACTTTTATTTCAGGAGGAATCCACATCTCAACTACTCAATGACAACAACAAGACTCTTTATCAAGAACTTATTGAAAGTCTTCTTTATATCTCATCCAATACCAGACCAGACATTGTACATTCAGCGATGCAGCTGTGCTGCAGAATATCTTGTCCTACCGCAGCACATCTGAAAGTAGCTAAGAGAGTTCTCCAATATCTTAAAGGAAATTCGATTTGGCTAACTTATTATCCAAAATCTGATTGTGATCCTAACATTCTAACTATTACCAATTATGCTGATTCTAATTGGGCAGGATGTAAGGATACATGTAAATCCACTGGTGGATATATTTTTTTTCTAGCCAGTGGACCTATTAGTTGGAAATCTAAGCTGCAAAGCGCTGTATCTCATATATCAACTGAAGCAGAATATATTTCTCTGAATCAAGCAATGGCTGAAGATATTATTCTACATAACCTTCTTGCAGACTTTGGTATGAAACAAATTGAACCAACCATACTTTTTGAGGATACCACTAGTGCCAAAAGTTTAGCCAAGAATTGCATAAATCATCAACAAAGCAAACATATCAGTGTCAAGTATCACTACATATACAATTGTATCACTGACAAACTAGTCAAGATAGTTTATGTTCCGACAGAAAACAACTTAGCCAATATTTTGACAAAGGCATTACCAAATCAAGCTCATGTAAAAGCCAGCTAATCAATTCTTTCTAACACATCATGCACTCACAAAGAAGTGGAGCAAGCTCTAACTTCTTCACACACCAATGCAAAGGAGCACAGCAGGGTCTGAACTGTTGTGCTTCAACTGTGCCATCACTCTAGCAGTACCAGCACGGGGGGGGGGGGGTGTCAGCATACTTGTTGGTCCTGCTAACTCATTAAATTGTTATGGCATAAGTGCTCAACCATTCTAACTAATGTTTGTCTATGTTTGTTTATATTTTGCCTACATTTCTTCTCACATTTTTGCTCCTTTTACATAATTGCACATTTTATCCTAATTTTGCCTTAAATGCCAAACCCTTTATGTCAACACCTTTGTTACAATCCTTTATGGACTCCTTTGTCTTATACCTCTACAATATGTTAAGTGTCATGTTTCTTATGGTCAATTGGAAACTTCCTGGATTATTTTCTTCAACCACTTCAACCGACAAAAGAATTATTCTATTTTCATCATGCTCCCTCAAATCTCTTCTTTACCATCTTCTATTCCACTTCAAATTCCGCTTCAACTGACTGGATATAATTTCTGAGTTGTTATCAAAGCTAAGATTCTGCTTGAATTGGCCTTATCAATTACTCTATTTTACTCTGCTTTATTTCTGCCAAAGATAATTTCTTAGAATTTCTTAATAATTCTAGAATTGTCACAAGTTTACTGATAGAAATTACAGCATTTATTTATGGAGCAAAAGATGCAGTAAGATGCAGCAAGATTCACCAGAGAGCCAGCTTCAAGAGCACTTCAAGAGGGTATACCGCAGGAGCTAATGGGGACATGGTTATTTGTTCAGTCTTGTGTTTATGTTCATTCTTCTAAGTTTAACAAATCTTTTATATTTTCATTAATTCTTTTTACATTTGCTGTCTGCCCTCTGCTGTACATTGGTCTTACCCCCTAGCATAGGTACAAGCACTATATTATATTGCTGTATCTTCCTTCATTCATCTTAACACTAATGGTTTTAAAACCTTCTGCATATTTCTTTAACAATGATGCTCAATCTAGATACCATTTTACTATTCTCATTGCCCAATTTGAAACAGTTATTTTGCCCAATCATATTCTTGAATAGCTTGTATAATTGTGGATAAAAAACATCTCATGAACCAGGTTATTCTAAGTCAGGTCTTGCACTAAAACTGATTGAAACCAGTTCCTCCAAATTCTGAAACTATAACTGCTCCAACCCAATCAAACAGTCTAATTTGGTTTGAGTCAAACTATTGGCATGTGCAATCTTGAACTTAGCTCATTAATATATGACTTGCAGCTTTTAGAAAACTACTAGAACATAGTGCATTGATAAGTAAGTTGTTTTGACTAAGAAAAAAAAAAGAAATTTATTCAATCAACTTATTTCAAGTCTTCAATGTGCATTACATTCTTGTGGCATATTGCAATGCAGTTTGAGCTCAAAATGCTTCATTAATAGTTTTACTTTTGAAATATTATTTTAGTCATAAAGGTATCTTAAAACTATACTCCCACAAAAATTTTTGTTTTAAAAAAATGTAGCTTTAAAACTGATGAAAGTAAGGAACAGTTGGAACAAAAGAAACAGCCTGTTACATTTGTTTTCAAACAATTCAAGAATTGCTTTGGGTTTTCAGGCCTTTATATTTAGGTGCATAAGGTAATGCTTTAGTTATTTCAAAGCAATACCTGCTAAAAATAGAAATATGCTAAAAAAGGTTCTTTTGAAAGTAAAAAAAATAAACTTTACAGTGTTTCAGAAACTTGATGATATTGTAACATAGAAAGTAAACAAACACTTTGTGTGCCTACCTACCTAATTCCACAGCTTATGAGAGGATTACAGCAACTTCATCACTATCCCAGCTGCTTGCTCCTTGCATGCATGCTTTTCCTACACCCTAACAGGAATGGGCATGCATGACTCTTTTCTGTTTTGGCTTCTACTGCTGAAACTTGCAGGGTGAACACTTTAGGCCTGTTGCCGTGGAAGGCTGTGAAAGGGAAATAAATGGCTTGATGATAATAGCAATGTTGACATTGCAGTTTCACACAATACATTTACATTGCAGTTTCACACAATACATTTACATTGCAGTTTCACACAATACATTTACATTTACATGCTAAGCATTGTTGCACTTTACAAACTATGCTGCTGTTCTTCTTGCTGTACATAGGTACCAGCTCCTTCTCAGAGCAGCTGCACAGCAGGCCAGTGTACTCCTCCTCTGCAGACCACACATTTACACTCCTACACCTCAGGTTATGGACCCTCTTGACAGGCATCCGGCTTTTGAGCTTGGCATTTCCAAAAGCTACAACCACTGGTTGGTCATCATCCTTGGGAGAGTCTCTCATGACAAATCTTTTGCACACCTTATGGAACACCTTATACATGCCATTATACTAAGTGAAGTTTAGGCTCTACACACACCATGTGCCACTTTGGACGAGAAATGGATTCATAACCTTGAACAGTACTTCAATGCTGGTCAGTGTCTGGGTGGAAGATAAAGTTTTAGTGGTGAGAATCATGTTGAGAGCTTTCAAAAGACCTGCCTTGTCCAGCCACACGAGCCTCTTCTTGGACATGCAATGCATACCAATCTTTTCATTTACTTTTCTTTACTGAAGTCTGCAAAAATCAATGCCCCATTGGTGTGGTTGGTAACTTATAGAAGAAATTGTTGTTCCCTGAGCTAACTGTAATCATTCTCTTGCCTTACAGACATGGCCCATGTTCCAAATCAGTTGCATGTTACCTTTTTGTACTGTGTAGGGCCACTGACACTGCATCCATCTATTAAAATTTTTACAGACAGGAAAAGACAACAGAAATACAGATCAGTAAGCATTTGTGTCAAGACTTTTTTGTGATGAAATGCAAGAATATGAAAAATTTCAAAGAACATCAAAGACCAATGTACTGCTCTTGAAAACTAAAAAGAATGTATCCTAAATTAGGAAAATTTTCTTAAAAAAACTGTACTCTAAAGTAGTAGAGTGTTTTAAATAGAATATTTCTAATTATTTGAGTAATAAAAAACAAGATTTTTATAATATGGAGCATTTAGGACTTTGTAGTTGTAAATATTTGTTTGATCATGATACAGATAGTAGCACGGCAAACCGCAATACCAAGGATAGTTATTTACAACACTTGCATGAAGTTGAAGACTAGCATTTTGTGCTTCTTTTTGACTTTAAACAGCCTGAAAAGCTTTTGTCCGCCTCTCTTTCTTCTGCTCACTGAACATCTACAGTGATGGTGTCAGAGGCATAACTTCCTCTTAGACAGTCTTACAATTAGATTTCAGAGCATGTCATTGTCAATGTGCATATACTTGGCCATGAAAGAGCAGAGCAAGAGGGTACTGGAGGTACACATTTTTTAATTCTTAACAATATGGTAAAGGTTGTAAAGCCAATTTAGGTAATTTCACCGCTTAGCCCTAACCCTTTCAACCTGTTTAATTCCTGCAGTATACAGTGATAGGTCTCTGTGCTACTGTAGTGCAGTGTTGATATAGATAATGACAGAGTCACATGTAACCCATATTGGAAACTTTTTTAGTAAGGCCTGCACATCCTCATTTTCAATGACCTTTGATTCTCATGCCATGATGTGCATGTAATGGGTGCAGAACTTCTTGAAATCTAGTGCCTAAAAGTTCTGCAGGAGAGCATCAAAGAAAATCAAGAAATTCTTAGCAGCACTTCTGCTGTTGTAAAAGATTGCATAGTTCTTGCATGCTGTTATGTAGCCTTTTCCACCATTGTTAACCATTAGTGCCAGATAGCCGTACTTTAATTTTTCCACACTTTTTGGAAGTGCTTAAGGATATGTCTGGTACTCAGTACCATACCTTGCTCCCTATGCAAATAGAAACCTTCCACTGCATATGATACTGCTAGGATTAATAAGGTGAAATACTCCAACATTTATACTGCTTGGACATAAGATACTACTACGGCTTAAGCAATATGCTGTAAACTAAAGTGGCAAAGCGATACAAAAGAAACGCAATGTTAAAACAATGAATACTAAAATTGATCAAATATGACTATATAAGAATGGCTAGTCATTATTGAACTTGAGCTATAAAATATATTGATTATGAGTATTACATTTAATCATGCAAGTAGCCTTACTGGTCTTGTATTCTTGTCCTGTTAATAATCAACTTTATGCTTATAGATCCTGGTCTGTTTCATTCTCTCCTATTCTGTTTTATACTGTCCTGTTCTGCATTTGTTTGTCTTGCTAACAATTAGACTGAAATTGTATCTGTCAATTCATTTGCTAAGACTAATATATTGAACACCTGGTACAACAATAGCTGGTTCATCTAGATCATTTCTTTTCCCCTTGTCAGCTTCTGCAGGATGCAGAGGTGCAGGAATCTGTTGGGCTCCACTGCAATCCTGGTTATGCTGACAATGCAAATGTCAATATTTTTAAGCAGCTCCATATTCTTACAGAAGGTATTGAGTTTCATCTTGGTTGTAGTAAACTTCTTTGAAATCCAGGCCTGCTTACCTTGATATTTTTGTATGTGTCTTTCATTTTCAAGTTTGTCTTCTTTCCTTCTGAATCTTCCTCTGGTGGATTGTGAGGAGGCTTCTTGCACTTCTTTCCCCTGCATAGCTTTCTGTGGGCTTGCCCATTGGAATTACCGTATGGTATGGCAAGTTTTTCTAAAAGTTGTTTAAATGCCTGGAACAAATTGTTACACATGCATTTATCTAAAACAGCAATAAAAATTATACAAAATAGGGGAAGGTATGAGGTGGAACTAAACAAAAAAATGCAGTGTACAACAAGAAAGAGTAGAACAGTAAAGGATAAGAAGCAAGCAAAAAAATACATTTATTATGTGTTTCTGCCAGTAAGTGGAAACATAAACTGCAAACAATATCTATGTATGAACTTGATTATGCTTAATTGAAACTTGCTAATATATAAAATATATGGAACAAATGGGAGATTGCATGCTTTTTAAAACTGTGGATATAACTACATGCGTATTTTTAAGTAAAATGTGCAATTAAAACTAGATTTTAACACATTATCAATTCAATTTTTGAAATGTTTACATTTTGTTTTGTACAATTATAGTATAACTCGAGGTTTCAAAAATCTGCATGTTTCTTTGTGCAACTGAGATTGGCAAATAGAACTACATATACATTTGTTAGATGACATTGTGTATGCAGTTTTTGATTGAAAATAATATTGGTAATTTTTGTCATAAAATCCAAAAAATCAAATTGTAGTTTGAGTAACTTGGATCACTGCAGAACTTTACATAATTATTACAAATTTTTCAACAAAAATAATAGGTTTTTGATTGTTTAAGTAGAGAAGTGATTAAGATAAGCATTATAAAATAAAGATCATTTAGATATATAGAATCACCAAAATGATTTTTCTGTTGCTTGCAGGTTTGTCAAATTTTCTTCAGAAGATTTTAGGTATCTGCTTTAAAGTTTTTATGGTTTAATTTCATTTGGCCAGATTATCAACTAATAAAATACATCATTTTTTCACAAATCTAGTTTTAGATTTTGGATTGGTTGGAACTTTATGAATCAATGTAAGTCGAAAATGCAAGATACATGCAATAAAATTCATGAAAGTCAATACAAACATATAATGCTGTAATACTAGTGCATTCCTTATTAAGGTTGGCCAATATTAAGATTTAGGTGTTACTGTGGGCAAAATTATTCCTGAGCAATAATCATAAACTTTTGATGTAGCTTCAGTAGCCAATCTTATGTACAATTTTATCATGAGATCTAGCAGCCAAAGTACTGGCAAACTAGAGAAACATCAGAATTTACACTAATGTCTTGTATATTAGAGTATATTATTAGTCATATCTCAGATTGATAAATTTATCAAAAATGCAGCAATCCAAGGTTAAGCTAAAACAATTTATTTCAAAAAAATAATTATATATTACATCGCAAATACTACTATTTGGCTGTGCAGATACAATGCTAAAAATTTTTAAATATTCCGCATGCTAACTTGGAGATTCAGGATTTTCAAGTGTTTTTTTACATAAAACTTTTATAATTTTTTCAATAAAAAACTGTTGCAGCTTGAAAAGTATTCATAGCAAGCAGCTGTTTTCATGATACTACTTTTTCTATGCAATTGTTAGGACTACAACAATACCTTAGATCCGCATATTCCAGAATATTCTATACTTTATGCTCTGTTTCATATATTCTGATGACTCTTCATGAAAGCAGCCAATGGGGATTTTGTTCCATTCTTACTTTGATGACCTTTTGTAGATTAGCCAATGGGAAATTATTCTGATGACTCTTCACTGACTAGCCAATGGGAATTTGTTCTTATTCTCGATGACTCTCCATAAATCAGTAAATGGGAATAAGGCTAGTCATCAAGTTCAAACTGGTCATCAATTATTCTTTCATATATTTCATCTTCCTGTTTTCTTGTCATTAGTAGAAACACAAACACATTTACATTCACAGTTACACATAAGTCAATACATTTGCATTCCATTATTTCTCGTTCTTTCTATTGCTGTTATCCATCTTCCTTGTTTTAATCTTGTTTCTTTGATCCTTTTCATTTCTTTTGCAAGTCTTGGCAGTAATCTGTAATATTATTTGCAAACAAAATAAAAAGAGGAACAGCTTGCTATTTAATTCTGCACTAATATTTTTTTTATTTTGAAATTTTTATAAATAAGTCGCTTTGTCCTTCAAAAGAATATACATTCACAATTATTTTAAGATGGTCATTGTTAGAATGATACTCTTACTGAAACATTCCTTTTATGATTTTACAGTAATGAATTTTACCTAATAAGTATAATCTTAATGTTACGGTTATCACTGACATTAGTGCAGATACTACTAGACATGTTACTGGACATTTTACTGTGCATATTCCAAAGATTCTTCTTTTTGGATAAAATTCCTCCAAGTACATTTTCTAGAAAAATATCTTAATTCATAATACTGCATGTAAATTTTTATCAGATGGTCTTTAGGAGGATATTGCTTCTACTGGGCTTGCTACTGAATATATTACTCGATAGTCGTTGTGGACTGTTACTCTTACAAGAAAAATTACTGAATATGAAATACTGGAATGGTACTGAATTCTTCCAGACATGACATTGTTGTAACTGATTTGTTCGTAATGGGACATTACTATACTGATTCAGTGTTAGAGTATGGTACTGCTATTGAAATATTCCTTTTGTTACATTACTGTTAGTATTACCGTTACCGGTGATGTTATTGATACTATTGATGTTAATGATAATAATATTAGTGTTACTGGACACTGCTTTTACCAAACTCAAACACCTTGATAATATTTATCACATTAAATTCTATAAAATTCAAGTATCGACAGTGGCTTAGCTTGTATTTTATATAAGCTCAATTACCGCTCGATCAGTCTATGCCGCAGTTATAATTAGGTAGTACTAATTTTGCGGCATCTGCTTAGCTTTGCACAAGTGATATGGGTGCGTTTTCTCAAGTACAAATCAAATTTGATTTTTTTGACGAAAATCAGAGACAATTACTCTGATGATTCTCTTACTATTTTTCTATGTATTTAATTTAATCCGTACGTCATCCATAACTTGGAATTTTTAATTTCAATGCGCTGAGATATTTAGCAGCTACGAAAGCACCCCTAAATACTGATAAATTATTCAATAATTTAGTGCGGTCAAATATAAATTTGGTGAAAATTAAGTGAGATCTAACTTTAGAAAGTATTGGGAAAATAAAATGACCTGAAACATTGTAAATAATTTTTTATGGGCGTTCCAAAAGCACATCGGAATGTATAATGTATTTCATTTGCCATGAAAAAAATTTCTATGAAAGAAATCGATGTAAAAGCTATAACTACATGAAATTGTAGATGGCCATTATGTTCAGACACTTTTTTCTGTTCATAAACTATTTGACTTGCATATCCTCCGTTTCTTATTTAGTTTCATGACATTAACTTTCAATATCCCACCTATGCTAGCTTTAACTTCCAGTTCTTGGTATATTTAAACTGGTAGGATAATGTCAAAAATTATTCAAGAAAGTTGATGTTCCATTACATGTTGAAGTTAGCTGATGTTGAGATGATATTAGCGACGTTACTTTTCATTTTAGCTTCAAATTTAAGGCTTTATATTTACATATTATAGAATTTAAGTTATACAAATAATTGATTCCCCTAATATTTTTTGTTGCATTATAATTTTCACTATACAAACATCTTTATAACCATTACGGAGATTATTTTATTTGAAAAAAATTTTCAATAGAAAAAGTATCAATCTGTTAAAAGGATTAATATTATCTAGTTTTTCAACATAAAAAAATGTTTTTTTCTAAAAGAATACTTCCACACAAAACATTATTTCAATATTATTCTTCTTTAGAAGTAGGCGATTGAAACTAATTTAGCAGAATCTATGAATTTTTTATATTGGGCTTACTTCGGTATTTAGTTGTATTTTCGTGCAAATTCTAGTTTCTAATTAAGGTCTTTTTTCAATTTGATATTTTACTAAATATGTGTTCTTTCTCTTAAGTAATGATGATACGGACTGACATTCTCTCATTTTGTTGATATTCTTTTTATGCATTCTTGCATAGCACTAGTTTGAAGTATTAGTCAGTTGCGCATGGAGTAAAATATGTCATAAAAAGTAATTTAATCAAATTTCAGATGGTTTGGGCAATACTAATGGTAAAGAAGCTGCTTCAACGCCTGAAGAATATAAAGAATTTGGTGATGTACAATACAAGTTGAAGGTGAGATTATCTTTAAAAATTAATTAATTTACAGAAAAATCAGCTTTAAAAGCGTTCATTAACGGAGAAATTGGAATTCTAGTATGATTATGTATTGCATGCACCAAAAAATTAGGTGAATAATTTCAGCTAGGATTTGTAGCAAGGCAGACATATATTAAACTGTAATATCATCGCCATGACTCATGAATGATTAGTTTTGTATTAATCATTTCTACAAATCAATTCAAAACCATTTGAACTATGATTTTTTTAATTGTTTTGTAATGGGTATTTGTGCTGATCAGTTTGAATCTATGTATTCAATTTTATTCAAACCAATATTTTCCTAGTTGCAGAAAACAGCAATACAAAAGCCTGAACAAAGGCAAACCCTGCATAGAACGTTGGTTATATTTTTCAGTTTAGTTTACTCAAACAAATTTTGCAGTGCTGGTATCTGTTTTATGGGCCAAATCAATAATGATTCGAAATTTTCGTTTCATTTCAGATGTAGCCAATAATAGATCAAATTATAGTGTCATTATTTAAAATGGTATTTATTTGAAGTATAGATTATCTTTCTAACCTTTACTATGGCTAACATAATTTTTTAGTTAACAAGCACAATCACAGAAGTATAATTGATCAACATTTAAATTGATTGGTTAGTGATTCTCTTATTCATTAAATTCAACATGAAAAATATTGTTACTGCCCCCTAGGATTATCGGGCCGCAATTGAGCTTTATACCAATGGAATCGAGAAAACATCCCAAAATCCTAAATGTGCATCCATTTTATACAACAATAGAGCAGCAGCTAGAATGATGATTTTGCAGTACTCTCTCGCATCAGAAGACTGCGATCGCGCAATTTCCTTGGATGCTTCAAATGTTAAGGTAGCTAGCTATGTTAGTTTCCCAGCTAGCAATGGCCAACTTTACTATACACTCTTCATCATGAGGCCGACTAGTAGAATATACAATCCAGTATACTAGTCATTATTGAATATTGCTGTTCCATACAGACTAGTACAGTATAATATACTAGTCATGAGCGCATTATGCAGTTCCAGCTTCCTATTAAATAACTTATATCGATGATAGCAAAATTTTTATATCTGTATGTATGGTTTGTGCAAATGCTTGGCTGTTTTGTACATTTTTGGTAAGAAAATAAGTTTCTAGAACAATACTTATATTGAAGTATAGTCCGTATATCAATTTTTAATATGACCTTTTTCTTATATTCTATTCATGCCGTTTTTTCATCCTAATTGCTATATTATCAACTCTTCATGCTAAAATTCATTATATATTTAAGTACATGCATTCCATGAAAATGACATGTAAATACCATTGCAGCAATCTTTATGTAACAAATTATATTTTGAAATCTGGATCGAATTTTCATTGTCACTTCGTACAAAAAATAATTTTAATGTACATTTTAGCCAATTTTACTGGGTATTAATTATGAATGAAACCGAAGCTTTAATTATTATCATAACTTATCTACATTTTTTATTAGTAAAAGGCATTCAATTCATTGATTTGTATTATGTTTTATATTTGAAACATGAAAATATTGCAGCAAAGAAAGATATTCGCATATTATCGGATATATTTTATTTATCTGTAAATAGAATTAAGTAACCTACCTATAGAAATAGTTATGTTGAGCAAAACGAACAAAATGGTAAAAAGAAAAATACTTTTTGCGCTTCATTTTTTGTGAAGTGGTCAATATTATGATGTGCTTGATGCATTTTTGACATCCTTTACATATTCCAATCTTCAGGCATATTTTCGAAAAGCTAGTGCACTTAAAAAGTCTGGGGCATTTGAGGCTGCTGTTGAGGCTTACAATAAAGGCTTGTTAATAGATCCCACTAACTCTATGCAGCTTAAGGAAAAATCTGAGGCAGATCTATGTCTAAAACGGGTATGTTTATAAATGATTTATATATTTTACTATTTTTTGTATTGGTACTACAATTCAATTTGACTAGTACACAATTTTGAATTTCAATAATGCCTAAAACTAGTTGGCATAGTATGCATTATGCTTCATTGAAATCTATATAGCGTTATTCAGTCATCATTAAGCTATTTTAGCTGCTTAAGATATTCTTCCTAATGCAACTGACCTGCCACATTTTTGACAAACAGAATAAATCAGTGTTGCATCAATACAAATTGTGTCTATTTCGAATATATCAAAGTAGAAGTCTAACTTGATCCCAGAATCTCATCCCGAATGAAAAGTCACATTATGGAAAAGCACCCAAAAAGATATTCTTTTCAAATTAACTGACGCAACATTTAACCTGACCTTTCGTTTGGGATAAATTTCCGGGGTCAAAGAAAAGGAGCCATACCAAAACCTGCATGGCAATTTGGTCATTTAAATAATGTCTCATGAATTCTTCACCAGATTAGCGATAAGATTAATTTACCTCAATATGTTAAATCTGATTATCGATTGCATCTGATGGATTGACCAAAAAATTCAAATAGTTTAGATTTGATCAAATTTGACCAATTTAATATGGATATCTTGGACACATTATAATTTCTTGAAATAGTACTTATAGCTACATGCATATATATATATATATATATATTTTGTGATCGGAAGTGATATCAAAGTATAAGTTTTGAATTTATGATTTAATCCAGTCTGGTGTTAAATCATATTTATGTATGCGACTCTTTTTTGTTTGCGATAAAATTGGCAAAAAAATTTTATTTTTTGTTATATATAAAAAAAAATTATAAAAAAATCTAAATATCAAATATATTCGACTATGAGAACAGTAAAAAATGAAAATAAAAGATGAAATAAAAAATTGGTCCTCTAAAGAATTCTTGGTACTTTTCAATATAAAGAAAATTAATTGCATTTCTAAGTTTGATTTTTTGAATATTTGCCTTGTTTGTTGGATTTGGACAAGAGCTGACTTGTTATATCTTTTGCTAGATTCTAAACTTTGTACTTTAAGTTTCGTTTTAACTAAATCTGTTTCTCGTTTTATTCATATAAAACATCTGATTCACTGCTTAAACTTGTATGATGTATTCACACAAAAAATGCTTAATTTTGTATTCATTTTGTTTTATAGATGCAGCATGCTAAGGAGCTGATAAAGAATTCATTGTTTCCTCCAGCTTTACATGCTTTGGATGCAGTTCTACAAGTTGCGCCTCAGAGCATGAATGTGAAGCTTTTAAAGGTAAAAATCACTTAAAAATATGAAATTTTCAACTTTTTAAATTTTTTGTTGCATGTTATTTCAACGCAGTATGACCATTATGTTATTACTCTACAAAGAATCAGTTTTTGGAGCACTTGTGATATTTGCTTTGTCGACTTTTTGATAGACTATTTCTAAAAATTGTACATGACTTGCAATATTTTCATGATTGTATAGTATAAGCTAGAAAAGCCAAAAAAAATTGTAAAAATCAAATGCAATTTATGGCTATATTGATTGAAAATTATGTTTTGAAGTAATGGCTTTTCCCATGCGTTTTCATTATTTAGTTTACCATAACAAGTCAGCATTACCTTTGAAAGTTATTATAATATCGTTTATAATGAACACATAGAATTGATCACAACATTTTTCAGAACATTTTAACCTTTCACAATTATTCTGAAATTGATCCTCTCAATTGAATGAGCTCATTATGAGCTGAAAAGTACCAATGCGTATTTTTGTCTGCCCAAATCTTCATTTACTTGTAACTTTAAATTGTTCTTCAAATTCTTCTTTTTGTTGAAAGGACTAAAAGCGCTGCATAAATAACTCAATTTTACGCAGCCCTCGAAACTTGCGAAGAGCACTTTTTCAAGTGACAACTTTTATTTTCTTTCATGAGTAATATGAGCCAGTGATGTACTCATTTTGAAGTCATTTTTCGTACTATGGTTGCATTTCTATCCTTATGAGTTGTAACCAGAATGAGGCAATAATGATATTTTATCGGTTCATGAATTCGTACTCAGGGATAATGTATTGATGCTGTATTAAGGTTTGAAGATTATCTAATTATTGCTTTTAAGTCATTTTTAAAGAAACCTTTATTTCATCTGCCTAAATCTCAAGTGGTTTTAATATTTTCAGCTGTAGGATCACACAAAATTTTGCATTTAATTGTTAAAAAAAATGGATTTTTGTGTATAGTTCCATAGCTGTAATCAGTTTTAGATATAAATTCAAGATCAAGGTAGAAATCTAGATGTAAAAGGATTAGTCTTTTGTTATGCCTTTTTCTATTACCGTGGTCCTTCGTTTTCTAAAAGCAATGTAGATAATTGATACTCACAAGAGTAAAAAAATCACTGATTTCTTTAATCGGTTATTGAGAAATATTTTTCAGAAAATGACAAAAGTTTCACTCATTCAATATTTGTCATGCAGTAAGTTACTCTGGATGTGTCAAATTCGTTTTTAATGGATTTTCACCAAGATGAAATAAACGAAAAAGTCATTTTGCCAAAAGTTTATCTTTAGATTTTTGGATATAGCGAATAAATTTTGTGGTCCCAACAAATTTATTGTATCTGTAGTAGTATGTATATTAATTGCTCTGTTACCATAGTTATTCCGTGGTGTGTGCTAGGTAGATGCTTTAATTGGCTGCCAGCGATACGACGAAGCCTACACCTTGTCTGGGGGAATTCTACGACACGATCCATCGAATACGAAACTGATGCAGGATCGAGCTAAATGCTTGTACATGATGGGAAATCTGGATGGTGCGCTTAAACACCTAGCTGAAGCTGCACGACACGATCCTGACGGCAGGTTTTTTTTCTTTACTATTTAAATTATTATTCCTCTAGATTAAAATGTTTTGTAATGTAAATAAAAATTCATACATTTCATCATAAAATTTCAGTATTTCATGCTTGTATGCTGTGAAATGTCGTTGTGTGATATGTTTATGAGTATATTGCAATGAAATGTAGGGAACACATTGCCTTAATGAGAAAAGCTCGAGGAATGGAAGCTACTAAAGAAAGAGGAAATAAAGCTTTTAGCGCCGGTAAAATGCAAGCAGCAATCGATGCATGGAAAGAGGTGAGTAAATATATTTATAAAATATCATTTCTAGCGTTTGTCAAATATGGCACATCATGCCCGTAATCTCTCATCATGGTAACCCTTCCCAGAATTTACAGTTGTTCCACCCTATAGAAATCAAAATTTCTAAAATTATCTTTTCATGGAATGAATCATATTGTGAGTTTACGAAGGAGAATATTGACCCTTTCGTCAGGACATGTCACTGGTAGAAAAATTGTTTATCCAGTAGAAAATTTCTTTGCAGCTCACAGGTCAAGAAACAGTTCAGATGAACCGTTTACTTTATGTTATAAATATATGGCAATTAAGAGTGATATTTTCTGCAAAAGTCTTTCTACCTATGTCAATACGAGCATTGTTCTGGAACCATTATTATAGAAGATTCTAGAATACAAAATAGTTATCAATCTTGTTTTTATATACTTGATGGATTACGAATATTCATACTTTTTACATATTTTATTTCTCTAAAATGAAATTATTTAGTTTGGAAAGAATGCGATAAGGCTATTATAGCCTTATAAATTCACAGAAATTTCAATTATTCAGTCCTTTTATTATATTATTTAGGCCCTTGCTATAGACCCGATGAACAAACTCTACAATGCAAAACTACACTTCAACTGCGCCAATGCGTTTGCACGCTTAAAGAAGCACAAAGATGCTGTACAGGCAGCTACATTGGCAATAGATTGCGATAGAAAATATGCGAAAGCATATCTAAGAAGAGCATCTTCTTTGTTTGCATTAGGAAATGTAGAAGACTTGGAAAATTGCATAAGGGACTATGAAAAAGTTTCGAGTATGCTGGATGAGGGAGGAAAAAATGATGTTCAAAAAGAGGTGTTGCATTTTTTATGGCTTTACAAACCTCAAATTTTTGAAAAACTCCAAAGTATACTATATTTATGTGGTGTTACTTTATACCCCCAAACAGTTACAGATAAACGCAGTAATTTTTTAAATATTTAGACCAATAGCTGTTCACCAAAATATGCATGAAAGGTCATGTAATGTAATATAAATTTAGGTTGCAACTTTTGATAAATACCTAAGAGTCCAGTTTTCGAAATAATCGTTACAAAGTTCAGTTCAGAATTTGAGTAGAAATGCTTTTCAGAGATTATTAGATAATCGTAATACTGACCAAAACAAACTCCCACAAAGATGCATAGGCAAAGGCAAACAGATGCTCCTACATGCATCATGCATACATTTATGGACATGTATCATTTTTTATTACAGCTGCACAAGGCCCAGATAGCACTCAAGCAAGCAAAGAGAAAAGATTATTATAAAATTTTAGGTGTACCCAGAGATGCAGATGAAGATACAATTAAAAAAGCCTATCGAAAAGCAGCATTAAAGTGGCATCCTGATAGACAAAATGGCCGGGAGGAGGCCGAGCGAGAGGAGGCTGAAAGAGTATTTCGTGAAATCAATGATGCATATTCGGTACTCAGCGACCTCCCTAAAAAGAAATTGTACGTAAAACTCCTGTTTAATATTTCTAATGTGAAAATTACAAATTTGAATTTTGCAGTGTTTAGTATTTGAAACTAGTGCATCAGTCAAGCTTTCACTTTGTGCAGCGACAATTTACTTCGTTGTGTAGTGATCATCGTTATGTTACTCCCATTGCTTTTCGATACAGAGAATTTGTTACTGGTTGAATGTCTTTTAGGGAAATTTCATACTTCATTATGCTTCACCATTGAGCATAAGCAATTTTATGCTGCCATATCATAAGCAAGCGGTAAATTGCAGGCCTCACTTTTCTATCTTGTCTGAGTAGAATTGCAGTTTACCCCTTCCCCCCTTTCATATTATGCTATTGGCTATAAATTTATAGTTTCCAAATCGAAAAGCAAATCTAAAAAGTTTGTGATTATTGCTACTTCATGTCTGCATCTGAGTAAAACCCTAAATTTTTGACAAAAACAATGATGATTTTGAATATAACCTTGCTTAAAGTGTGGTGTGGTGATGTGTAATGCAGATCTGTAAATTAGAATAATACCCTATTTATGCATTTACTTTTTCGAATGGCGGATTGCATATCTCTTGATATTTCAAACTGGTATGTGACAGAATATAAAACTTTGGTGTTAAGTAAAATAAGATTTTTAAATATCTGTATGAAAATTTTTATTTTGTAGGTATGATTCTGGTGTAGACTCAGAAGATTTAGATAATCCTCATGCTGGCCATGGTTTTGGTGGTGCTGGAATGCATTCTGTTGACCCGAACGTTCTCTTTCAGATGTTTTGTCAGCAACAAAGGGGGGGTGGAAATAGTGATAGGGGGTTTAAGTTTGGGTAGAGAAAGGACCCTCCAAAATGCTGCACTTCTAGGCTGTTTTTGATATTTTCTGTAGTCATTCTGTTTAGGTTTGCTGCAATACAAATCATTCTGTTTTATCATAAATTTGTTTGTTTTGAAAGATGTAAATTCTAGAATTATATGCTAGATAATTATAGCACAAGTGACTAATTATCTATTTTTTAGTTTTTACATTTGAGTTTGATTACATTTTTTTCTCTGAGGTTTCTCGTAATGAAAGGACGAGTCTAAAAGGCCTATCCAACACGTGCATTTAAGCCTTACAAATACCGCATTGCATTTATCATAATGTTAAGAAAAACGTGTACAGTAAGAGAAATTGCAACATTTTTTAATCTCATTTATTAAATAAATTTTTATTTTGATCAATCCCCTCCCAAACAACTTCTAAAGTTCTAGGATTCCCAGAATATAGAGAAGGGATATTGATGTCCAATACCATAAACTCTTCCTGTATTTCTCCCCCAATGTACCCCTCATCTGTGCCCCCTGTCTTCGGATTAGCGGCACTTATGCCATATGAAAACACCACCTTTACTCCATCGAGAGAAACGCTGGAGGGTCTTAAACTACAGTACGCCAAAAACTGGCCACTGCCTATCAGTTTTAGTGTCACACGAGAAGATTGATTTTCGATAGTTTCGGATATTATGGCGCCTCCAGAATTGAACATGGCTACTAATCCAATGCTTGCCCATTCAACTGTAATGTCATAGTTAAAGCAAAAAATACTTGAAAATTGGAGTTCGAATTATTTAATAGAATATTGGACCTCTTCAAAATACAAAATTTCGTATGACCAAAATATGCGACTGTGCATGGCAATGTATTACTTTGACTTAAACCGAATATAATCGAATACGCTTGATTACTGTAATTTAAGCCAGTGGGACTGTCTTGCGCATCTAGCAAAACCGATGGTTCATAGAATGAATATACAAAGGAAGGAAGGTATTATAATGCCATTCATAATAATTTATCAAAACATTAGCGCAAAAACTAGATGATTGTATGAAAAATGCTGAATTTCGAACAATTCAGAGCGCCTTTTTAAAGGCTACAGGTCTATATACTATTATGAGTAGGTGAAACTTTAGGTTAACAAAAACTAGCAATTCAAATCAACAGATAGAAATTAATTAACAATCGTTTTATCTTTTATACCAAAGTTTCGAAATAGTTCATATGCATCATATACCTTTATTTAGGCAACCTTGGCCAATCATATGCACTCGTGAAACAGCCGCAAGTTCGAATTGGTTCGATCTTAGGCCGAAGTGAATTCTATCTTGTAGCCGTAACAACCCTAACGTCCCCCGCAAATGCAAATAAATGGCATACATATCTCCCTCTAAATTAAAATAAAATATATTTTTTTAATATTTATTTTTTTTCGATTTGATTGGTTTAATAAGTCAGTTTCACATAAATTTGAGTATCAATCCAGTTTAGATTATATTTTTTAGTTAAGTCGAGTTCAATCTTATTTGTTAGAACCTTTCAAACTCTACTGGTACATTAGTTTTCAAAAATGAATGAATTATGAACCGAAGTAAAAGCTGTAATTTTTACTTTTTTAATGGTTTCTAAGTATGATGTCGCTTTTGAAGGAGAAATTACTTCATATTAAACACAATTCCAATTTATTCCTAGTAAACTTAAAAATACTAAAGACCATTCAATGCACTCTTGGCATTTATAACTCGCCATTATGTGAATCAATAACAACTTACTCTACTTGTATCTCAATTAGGCACATGCCTTAATTACAACATGAAATTAGGTAATAATGCTATTTGCTTATACGAATAGAATTCAAATCCGAGCACTGTCAAGCAGTATTTTTTCTCGATATGCAACAAAGATATATAACTTTCGAAATTCTGAAGTTGAAGAAAAATTTGTGCAACCATGTTTTTGACAAAAATTCCTTCGAGCACACTAACCTGATTCATGAGTATGAGCATGACTCAATTCACCATCAGCTTTCAATGCAACCTCCGCTTTCTACATAAAAATGTAATACGAATTAAACCAATCTCAATAACAAATGCACGAAAAATCATATGTGTGCATCATATGAAGTAAAAAACGATTCCAAATACTGTAGAATTTTACATTCATCAATCGGACATCAGCCAATAAAAATTGACTATTACAGTTGCCAGGCCAACTGAAAGTGATCAATAATTTTCTTCAACCATTACATTGAGACTTTTATATCTTTGCAATAGAACAAACAAACATTGTTTCAATAAAAGTTGAACACAATATATTTGTTGGCATATCATGAAAGTTCTAACAACGAATCAAATTAAATTCAATCACATTAAATTTAAATCTCGAAATCACTGTAGTTCTCAGTAATCGAATAATAATGGATGCATTGATACAATGGAAAATCTTTAAGCTACTGGTGTCAATGCTAATGAAGCAGAAATTTGTTGGTAGAAATTTGTAAAAAATTTCTATATTCGTGCATAGGAACAGGAATTAAACTGCAGATTCGGACAAAGGCCCATGAACATATCGAAAAAATTCAAAACCTTAACTAGCGGTATATTGATTTTAAAACAGTAAATTTCGGATGCAACGAATCTGTCGGAAACTATCGAAGTATTTCATTCCATCTGAAATTCACCATGGACTAAAATAATTATAAGAATTTTCCATATCCGATGTTTGCTGTATCTTAATATAAATTTATGCTTTAAACGCCTAATATATAATTTCTCTCAACATACCTCTCTCTCTTGAACAAGCAATACATTACAATCTTTGGGACTAAAGCTCGCAGGAATAACATGCCCTTCTGTTGTATCAGTGAAAACATACGATCTACGTTGCTGATCCCACTGGCTTCCTTGAATGTTAAATGCTCCTAGTAAAAAAGAAATAGATGATTTTTCATATGACTTTTCGACAGGAGCCCTTTATTTCGCTACTAGAAATATGGTACTATATCAACCACGAGCGATTGTCGAAAAGAACTGTATTTCAGAAATTATTCGTTGATAATCAGAAGAATAATTCAATTTCCAAAATATAAATGATTTTTCGACAACTCTTCATGTGAAATTTGGACGGGTTAAGACAAAACAAGACTCGACAATGAAAATGCTAAAATTATGTCAGTTACTGACAGATACATGGCCTTATTAACATTTATAGCTATAATTGAAAATGAAACTATGCTATTAGTATTAGTAGGGATGAATTAGGCTCATGCGAAGATTAATTAAAGTTGATTGGTCTAACTAAAGTTCAAGATGTATATTGAAGGATGCCGTTGGCATAATACGTGCGATTTGCCCATATTGTCCACCACAAATTGCAGCCACATAAAAATGTTCTTTCTATACAAATTTACTTGGGAGAGACCGAATCTGTGGGGACTACCAAATCAATTTGTTACATCTAAAATTCATTATATCCGGAAGAAATGCAAAATATTCATAAGAAATGCAAAATGTACAAAATCGAAACAATCCTTAACTACTATATAAATTGTAACATTAACTTTACAACGCGATGAACTTTACATTTCGATTCTAATATAGAAAATCTTCTAGGTGCTACCTATAAGTAAAATTTTTAGAATAAAATCCGATAAGAATTTCACTTGAAAAAAGTACAAAAGAACAATTTTAAACATTAAGAATAATTGCATTATACATCCACATACATTTCCAGTGAACCACCAATATTTTGAATACAAATTCAACTTTCTCATTTAGAAAATATGAAGTTCAACAAAGAAAATACCTAGTACGGCGTGGCCTGGGGCAGGGTTTTCATTCCATAATGTTAATGGACCTCCTCCACTGACTTGAGAATTCCTGAATAAGCAGCTCAAAGTTGGGAGCGCATTATGTACTGGACGAAGGACACTTCCATCCTACTTATTCAACACAAAAATTCAAACAAATTTTTGGACATAAAAAACTTCATTTGTAAAGCAAATGCCAAAGATTTGTTACTAGAAAATATAGCATTTCATCATAAGAATTGAAATGACCTTCAAAGCGTAACTGAGATAGAGAAGTTTCTTGGTATAATCGATTGTATAAATAGTTAAATGAACCGAATCTATTGAACTGTGATGAAGAACTGTACCTAAACTCTAAATACTTCAAATTTAAAATTTTTTTGAAACAGAAAAGAAAACAAAAAAGGTTGGTATAAAAATTGATCTACATGATTATACTGCGATTTAAACAATATCTTAGAAATATTCATATGTACAAGTATTTTATAGTACACTGGAAAGCATATTACGCAGTCGTGTACTTCACGTTTTCCCGAAAATAAAAAATTTATAGCTTGAATGTTTCAATAAAAATGGACTTTTATCATTTGAAAGTTATCAAGTACTTATGATTGAACCGGATTCAAATGAGCATGAACTGTTTGAATCGAACTGAACAGTACCGAATGTTAAAAATATATACATGAAAGGTCACCTTGAGAACAATACGTTTTAATAAATCAGTATCGTGTTGCCCTGGTCTATCGCTTATGTACACGGGTCCCCCACTTATTGCCCTACTTGCTGCATGCATCCAGCTTACTGCGCCTAAAGTAGTCTGAAACATATCCCAATCCTGTGCGATTTTCAATAAAAATTACATTTATTCACTCAAAATTTCAAAACAATATTGGAAAATATAGATTTAACTCGTCGAATTTCTGGTAAAATTTTTGGGAAAGCATAGCCGAGATACATAAAATGCAGTTCTTGGTTGTCATTTGAACATATTTTCATTGTGATCGTATTCAAGTCAATCTATAGAAATTATGAAGAGTATATTCAAAGTCGCCGTAAATGAAGTATTTCATATGATATGAATTACTATATAGCTGCATTGCATAATATGATGCAAAAATAACAGCCCATGTGAATTCATAATATAGTTACATTTAGAACAGAAAATTCGAAGCATTCTGATTGGAAGAAACATGGAGAACTATATAATAATCAGAGGAAATGCTGTTTTTCATAGGCTCCATGATATACGCAAAAAAGGTTTAGCAAAAATATTGAAATATGGTTCAGAACTGTAAATACCTGCAACCCGCAGTTGGCTACTAATAGAGAATTGAATGCATTGTTGTATAAGTGGCTTCCATGACTTGCTTCATCGCGTGGATAAAAATCATCGCTGATATGTATGAAAAGAATATACATGCGTTAGTTACTACATGACATGAAAATACAATTATTTAAAGTTGATTTATGTATACATTATAGATATCTATGTATGCATGTATGTAAAAAAGGTACATGATATAGCGTAAATTAAAAAAGTATAGCACACAGAAGTTTCATAAATAAAATGCCGTAGTTTCAAAAATCTCAGAATGACAGGAGAATTTCAAACAAAACTATAATTATATAAAATCATTATCGAAACAACTTTTTATAACCTTTATTTAACATGTCAAACCAAAACGGAATAAAGAGAGTCCCTTATGCACTTTTATCTTAATAAAAGGATCTATTTACCAAGTATTATCTTCAATGTAGATACTAGCAGCTTCTCTTATTTCAAACTGAACAAAGACCAAGTTCTCGAACACTCGTGATTGAATGCTTTACAACTCAATGAAAAAATCAAAACTATTGAATCTGTAAAATTATATGCTGATCGTGCATAAACTGAATGCTGAACTGTGCATGTGCTGATATAAAAATCTATCTGTTTGACTAAATTTGATGACTTGCTACTAAATGTGGATTTCCATCTTTGCAATTTATACTGATTTGTTCTCGACAAAAAAAAACTTTCTTTATGGTATAGACATATTCGTACTATTTCCTCTATGATCACCAACACTTACCGCAAAAAAGGAAAAAAAAAGTATCAATCTACTTCCAGTTTGAATTCATGATTTTTCAAATACTAGATCATTTGCTAACCTGCCCCTTATGAGTACCCTTTTATTGTAACAGCTCGGTAAAGTAAGTAGAATTTCGTTATCGTGACACATGCAGTGAATCACTCGACCTTCGCCGTTAGTATCCGGAAAATGTCTCTTTACGCTAGTAAAAAATGTAACGAAAGTGTTGGAAAAAGAAAATTCATAGCAGTCGTAATTCGTATTATATTTCTGTATTTACAATCAAAATTTTCTATGAAGACAAAGCAAACTGAAAAATGAAAATCCATGATTCAATAATTAATGAATGAGTACCAAAATATTTTCTTGTATCTAATATATGCATACATCAGTTTAGTAATATCGAGAGAAAACTAAATAAAATAATAGCTCTGAGTACGAATTCGGTAATTAGTACCAAAAATTACTTGTATACGTGCCGATTTATGCCATAACTATATCAAAATGTACATATGGATATCTAATAGATGGATATGCCTATGCACATAAAAAAACACATAAATTTGCATACTTACATACATACGTGCAGTGAAGATATATGTTTGTTACCTGCGACTGAGGGCGTAGTGATAGGCCCGTGCCATTTCCACACTGTTTCAAACAAAAAAATCCTTATAAATTAGTGCAGAACAAGGATTTGTCTTTACATTGCATGCAGTATTAGAACCTAATATATAAATATTCATGCATAGCTCTTAAAGAAAAGAAGCGGGAATTGATAGAACCTAGGCAGAATATATATGCATATATACAAATAAATACTCTCTTTCTCGTTTGCTGCATGAAAATGTTCGCCAAACAAAAATATAGTGAATTACAAAAAAAACTTCAATTCCAGTTCCCTCTGCAAGTTCGTTGGAATGATCTAAAGAATTCCATAAAAACAAAAAGGCATCAGCGCAAGCAATTTGAGCTACTTCGAAAATTCTTCTCTTAATTCTTAAAAGTTATACTTGCATATAGCTTTCATTAACTCGAAAAAAAGCTAAAGTCTATAAAACAACCAATCCTCCATTCATAAACTGACATTCTTTGAAAAAAGCTATTTAGGTACTTTCCTCAAATAAAAAGAGCAATGCCAATTTTCACTGAAGCATAATTAGCCAATAGAAACGAACAAAATTTGGTCAACGACATATTTTCATGTAATAAATTAGAGCTTGCATTCTAAGCACCTTAAAGGCACCTGAAAAATTTCACCGCAATGAATGTGTAGAATAGGCCACTGAATAATTTCAAACCTTTGCAGAAGTTATTCTAAAATTCGGCCTTTCGACAAAAATGTACTGACTACACCATCAACGATATAACTGTTGTAATTAAATTTCCTTTATTCAATCATTTAGCAACCTATTCTACTTATTCACCATTTAATCTACATTAGCTGCTGTAGAAAAATGAATAAATTTAATGTTAACATATAAATTTATGTCCTACCTGCCACCATTGTTATAACCGACAAAGTTAATAAGCGACTGTGCATCCACCTTAACTCCATCCACTCCTTGATCTCGCAAATACCTAACAAAACATACTAGCGTATCAGAAGAAAGTAAGCAATGTTCTAAATGACTGTGACAGAACAGTAAAAAATCTGTTTGATTGGTTCAATGAAAAAGAATAATATCGAAAAATAAGTTAACAGACTAAAGCACCTAATACAACAATATGGGGGGGGGGTAGCTCAAGGTTCATGAAAATCAATTACGAGAGAAAACTGTTTAGTGTACCATTAATAGTTCTTACATGTATAAAAATTCAAAGAGCAATGAACTACTATAGAATGCTTGCTACAGATACAACTTTTGACTATTAATGAATTATTGCTGCACTAAAAAATCACTATAATTATAAATTGTTTGGATGTTTTAATTTACACTTCAATTGATTAGCTTTAACAAAAATATGCCTTGAAAGTTTAGTATTTGGTAGTCAATTAAAAATATAGATAGCTCGTCTCTGCTTCATTGTAAGACGATTTGGAGGGGTTGTATTCCGCATGGTTTTATAGTAGGAATGTATTTGCTAAGTAAAAAATCTATTTGTGAGGTCTAATCGGAAAAAATAGACAAAACTTCAAAATTTCTCAAAATCGTGTATCTCAAAACCTCCATGCATATATTCATCGCCTATAATTGTATTATATATAGTAAAAATTATGTAGTACAATTATACATTTAATAAATAAAATAGACCGACAACCAATCTAGGGCCTTTAGCTTTCAATCCCATTACAAAGAATTTATTTGAAAAACAAAGTACGACGTTAAGGAGTTCTCCACATACTAAAGAACCTGTGGTATTCATTATAAAAGGAAAGTATATTTTCTGGAGGCACCACTCCAAATCGCTTGTTCAAGAACATGCACACTCGAAAGAACTGCGCAAAAAGAAGAAAATTGAAAATCCTTAGAATCCTAACAATACATTAATCCGACTTGAATTTAATACTTTTTACTTCCCATTAATCACTTTCATGAAGTGTGATCTTATCTATTTGCACTGCATCTACCCAGGAAGTATCTAAAGCTGATTTTGGCAAGATTTAATTACACTTCCCATAAAAATATAATCTGCCCAAAATGAGTGAATAATGGCTGGTTTTATTTCAAGGTTAGTACCATGTGATACAGTAACAGACGGAAATAAGGAAAAGAATCTAATAAATACAAGGAAGAAATACTCCTCAAAACAGCAAATTTAATGAGAAATAAAAGTTGGGCCGAATTTATCGAATTTGAGAATTGAATACAAGTCAAATCTTTATCAAATCAAAAATCTTCATAGTTTTAGCTTCAGGCACTTTTTTACACAATCTCTCAGTAAATCCGTTTTTACAGCTGTGCGTAATGTATTGCAGTATACGTACATATTTGAACATTTATTATGAAATACTGCACCTCCATCTAGTACTTGTTACAATAGTTCACTCTATCCAAAATAGTATGAAAAAAATTATAATAGTAATTCGAAAAGAGAAGTTGATTATAAAATGTGCATAATACAGTACAGTTGGCTTAAAAAGTAAAGAATCAATTGAAGATGTATGTATTCATATTCATATAAATTTCACTGGACTAAGATCAAAAATTTGAAAATGCCAATTTTTGAAATGCCGCTAGCATGTGTTGTGAACAATTGAGGATAGAGTAGCATAAATGTAGGACTAGCAGAAAGAGAAGACAATTTAATACGATAGATAAGGTACATAGTTAAATTTCAACTTTAAAAATTGATCAAGAAACGTGCTATGTAACTGCTACTCAAACTTTTGCCAGTATAAAACGGCTTATTTACTAGCATATTCTGCACCTATAAAAGTAAATCTCGAATAGTACTATACTAGAATACTGGATTGTATACTAGCCTAGTTGTATAATATAACAAGCATATAACAGTACTATGGAACATGAAACTGATATAGTATTGAAGTAGCCAATTAGTGAAATACTCACCATTTTCATATCAGGATCTACAGCAACAATATCCAATGGTGCAGTGAGACGAGCTCGTTGAGGTTTAAATTTCGAAAGATCAGGGGCATCAAGATCTACTCCAGCCCAATACCTACAAACAAAGATACATTTTCATTTCATCCACTTGTCGATAAAAATTGGTGGGCCTCGAAGACCACGAGTCTATTGTAAAACTCCTCATATTTTTTATAAACGATCTTTAGAATCGAATTCTCTTGCAAGAAAAAGATGAAAAGGATCAAATCGACATTAGGGCGCATTGAATTTTTCTTTAGAATAATTTATTCAGATAAAAAAATTATTTTAATGAAACTATGACAATTCACTTAATTTTCGAAGCATGATATCAAATAAGCAGAAACTCAACATAGTGCAATAATTTTAGAGTAAACATGATAGATAAGAGCTCATTTTCATATAGCTTTCAAACAAAAAACTCTCTCTTCATTTACACACTTGAGGATAATGGTACATACAGATATGTTATTTTGAGATTGGACTATACCATGAAAAAAGGTCATTACCGATGTGCTGAAAAAGTATAATTACTGGCATAAAGCTAGCTTTATTACAAATTTTCTGAGTATAAACATAGTTATAAGAATTTTGGACTTTAGGAATAAGAAATTATTTGCTTACTTTTTCGAATGAGACAAATAAAGACATGGATTTTTCAAATTTTTTAATAAAGATCGAAATGATTTCGTTCAGCAACACTAAAAAATACTCCTTCTAACAATCTGATTCAGCAGTAAATGGCTTCAATAATTTCAACATATATTAGCTTTCATGCAAACATAGAGAGGAAATTATATCATGCATATGAATATTTACTCTTACCCTGCAATCGCATGCCATACTAAGAAATATTTAATCCCAAAGTCTGCCTTAGCCTTCTCAACAGTGTCTCTCAAATCTAAGCCTTTCCTTTCATCTCTGAACTTCTTATTTGCGACCAACGATGTCAGATGATCCTGGGAAATTAATTCAAGTATTTTTTTTCAAATGATGACATTCATTACTAGCAACGTGCAATACCCTCTTGCAGAAAAGAGATGATAATTAATTTTTGGAGCACAAAATAGACAATATGCCGGCTTAAAATAATTTTAAAAGCCAGCACCTCTAACAGAATAATATTTGACGTGATAAAAATCTTTCCTAGTATGTCCCTCGAACATAACCCGCAGGGGTTTTCAACCTGCTTGAAATATACAGTTCTTGGAAGGTGCTTAATTTATTTGAATATAAATCCCTATCATAGCACTAGGGGTAAAAATAGCAAGGTGCTATTCATTCAGCATTTATATTTAATAAGCTTTGCATATAACCTTGAAGGAGTAGTACATGATAGAATAACTGATTTTAATAAAGGTTTATATGTTTTCTAAAGAAAAAAAAATATTCTTACTTAAATATTATATATTTGAATATCATTGTGTTGAAAGCACGTCAAAAATTTTGCTAGTATTATAGATCATGAAAATGCCCTACTGTTACATGTGGTTGCACAAGAAGAATATGGGCCATGAAAGAGTTCTAAGCATGTGTGCACGTATTATTTACCATCCACTGTTCCCCATTTTGTGCTTTCACATTGCTGGTACTCTGCCAACCTAAGAGCAAAATGAGCAGATCCGATTACAAATATTATTAAAGCTATCATCAATATGCATTCTTACGTTTAATCTCAAAAACGCAAATGCAAGAACAAAAATCCAATACGATCATCACTTCCCCAGAACTTAAGTGCTGGGGGCTATCATTGAATTTCCATGAATATTACAGTTTTTAAGAGTTGGCCAATATATCGAATTGGATAAATAATTTTGCATTTAAGGTTGTATCACATTCAAAATATATACTTTTTCAAGTCAAATAGAGCCCTCAGAAGATTATATTCGAATACAACGCCCTGTGAGTTATATTTGGTGGAAGCCGTTAGTTTTAAATCCACGTTTACACTCGAAGTAAAATGAAAAAATGCTCATTACAAATGAAAAAAATATACCATCATCTAATACAATCCATTTAGGCCTAACCCCAGCTGCAGCTAAACTGTGAAGACCCTCAAATACTTTACTCGAGTCAACACTCGTGTAGAACGAGTCCCAAGTACACCAGCCCAAGTAATTGCACATATCGGGAGCGCTGCTATCACTGCCACGTTTTACAACCTGCACGAACATATATTAAGTTGGAATTTCATAAACTGATACTGTCGTTTACACCAAAATCTATTGATTTATCAAATATATGAGTGATAAGCAATATCAATAAACATTAGAAAACGGAGTCAGTGGATAAATGAATATCAACTGCATGATCAATTTATGCATGAAAATAATCGATAAGTAACTACTATACCTCCAGTAACTAAACCCAGCACAAAATTCTAAAAACATGAAGTCATTCGTATACTATAATCCTTGGATTCGTATCTATATTCTAAGTGATGAAGCTCTAACGATTTCAGCTTGTAAACCAAAGGTAGTTTACATTAGAGCGGAACTTCATTTGACTTATTAATTAGAATAATTAAATTAATGTAAGACTTCTAAATCGAAATTCTATTATTGAGGTCTCATATGGAATATCCACTAACATTCAGTTCAGCAAAAATATAATCGATTTCGAAGTAAAAAGCATGTATTCGAATAATTCATTATAAAATAGTACGTTAAAAAAGGCTCATTTTAATTGATTATGGCATGGCCATCATATCAAATTCACTTGTAAAACTGGAATGTGTGATTTAAAAATTGAAGTGCAAAATTTTACTTTAACTCGAAAGATATTTGAAAAGTACATTCTGTACCTGCATATTTAATAATATCTATTGTCATCTGAGCAAAGTTTTCAGGTGTAAAACAAAATATTCGAATATAACTGTTTGATAAAAAATTGTGAGAAGAAAAATCCAACACAGTCCTTATCGGATATATCATTCGTATACAACCCAAGAGTAACAATCTTGGCAGAATCACAAATTTTTGTTATTTGCCTATGCCACATTTTCAAAAGTTATATTGTTAAGATTGAATAGAACACTCATTGAGTATTATCGAATCAAGCCCTTATCGAAGGTAACGCTTGAGGGATGATGGTAGTATATTACAACATTTACTAGTACATACTAATCAACTTCTGCTAAAACAAATGTGCAGCATCTATATAAGCAAGTATGCAAAGTAAATTTGAATTTCAAACGAATACATAAAAGGGTTACATTTTTCACCTTTTTCACGACAACTGTCTTTTCAAATTGCCAAATACAAAACCAAAAAATCGCAAAGTAATTAGCACCAATAAATGTTACATAAGCTTTTCAAAGTACCAAAATTTAAAAAAAAATTTTGCGAGTAGTGAAATTCACTTCAGAACAATTCTTTGAAATCATAATTATTTCTAAACATACAGACATGTATCTACCAACAGGCTCTATAGTATCCTACGCACCTCATGTCTTTTCAAGCTATATAAAGCATGCTCTGCGCCTCGCATAAGACCTCCGAGGCTACCAAATTTTACCTATCCATAAATACATTTAATAATGGACTAATCGAATGTAAATGGAAACTAAAAAAATTGCACATGTTTTGTTGTTATGCATATATGCGTTTATGTATTAAAGTTTTGAAATTTGAACAGTATTGATACCCTCAATGGCATACCACACCAATATGGTACAAAACTAAAATATCCACGTAATATATACGTTTTCACTAATTCATACATACCTGAGTTACTAATCTCTTTTGAATCAGCTTAAAACCTTTATTCAATAACTCAAAAGGGTCATCGTGTACAGCAACAAATAATCCCACCTGTAAGAAATCAGAAAATATACTTCTAGCTCTATAAAAAATGCATGGAAGAGATGTAATGCATGTGTAGAATAAATCACTAAGAAAGGAGGATTTTTGGAACAGTAAACAAATCACTTTCGGAAAGAATTCGAAAGGGTAAATATCTGCTTTGTTGATTTTCAGTTCATTATGAGGTTATTTTTTTATCAAAAGGTCAAATTAGAGAATGAATTGGTCTAACAAACAATAAAAATTAAGTGATCTATGCACCACTTTAGTAAATTGTTGATATTTACCATCCTGCACTTCAATAAATATTTTCAAAAAAATTAGCAATTATATTTGATGACGATGATCAAAACCAAAGCATTTAATTACTCTCCCCCTCCAAGGGCGGAAGGGCAACTTGCCGATGAATAAGGAAGTTTTGCTGAGAGTGACCTCTCAGCTTCCTCAAAAAATATATAAAAAGGTTATACTTCAAAAAACAGCAATATTCCGAGAAATGTAGACTTGACAATAGAACATATCGACAATATGGATAGATATCAAAATACTTGCAATGAAATAAGCCGCATACATATATACATATATATTTATGAACTTACAAAATCTTCGGAAGGGACAGGGGTGTTCGCACAGCCAGTTTCAGCAAGTAGCTGAATATGCTGATCCGGCAAGCCCTTCAAGCTGAAATCAAACGATAAAAAGAAGACGGAATGTGATAAGATAAACGTTACTTTAAAAAGGTTCACATCAACAATGAGCCATACATAAATATATATATATATTCCTATTGACCTTAAACAATATTTAAATACTTAAATGCAATAAATTTCAAACGTAAAACCCGTCTGGACTGAACAAATGTATTATATTGAAAATTCATCATATTCAAAAATCTTAAGCGAAACTTTGCAAAATATGATTTCTTGTGTGTTTCTTATAAGTGAAAATTTGATAAAAGCGAATTCAATGCATCTGAAGCTTTTCTACTTTTTTTCAGAGGTTTGTATACTGAGATTATTGTATAGAGTCAAGATTATTTTCATACATTGAAATTTCACTTTTGAGTCATCAGACAATATATATCATCGAGCATACATGCATGTATCAAAATAGTAGAAAAATGAACCTGCACTTGGCTGGACCATCGTATAGAGGAACAAATAAGCTATACAGTACTACGCCAGTATCAGGATCAGGGGGCATTTCGGATAAAATCAGCTGAGTCTCCGGAGGAATGTCACTCGTTTTGCCACAATGTGTTGGTTTCATCCACCATAACTTAAATCTGAATATATATAATATACAACTTAAATATTCTAAATCAATGAAAAAAACTCTTTTTACACAAAGTGTTTTATGATCAAGTTAAGTGAAATTATGGTAACCGCTCTAAATAAATCCTGTTATGTAATAACATTTGTTAAGCTCTAAACGACCCATCCAGGCATGACTAGTCTAAGGCGACTTTTGCATTAATGCCGCGAGTTTGGGCATTTGCAATTAAGTAAGAGGGGCATAGTTCAAATTACCATCCTACGTTTGAAATTTCTAGATGAGATTCAATAACTTGTCCATTTTTCGAAGTCCATGATTGGCTGCAGTTGCATTTTGAAGAATGATCAGTGCATAAAAATTTTAATCGTAGTTATGTTATTCCTCGGCTACTACAAAACAATGACTCTAGCATTTAAAGAATTGGTACCAGGAGTCACATTCATATCAATATACATATAAATATAATGCTTTTATAAAGTCTATGAAATAAGTCTGCTAATAAGCAGCATTGTCATTTTTTAGATTTGACAACTTTTGGGAACTCCAATGTAGAAAAAATTTATATATAAGAAAAATTGCACAGAGCATTTATGTGTTCAATAAATTTCTGAAGATTCGACAGTCAGATTTTTACTTAGAGTATTACTATGAAAAATTGATCAAATTATAGCATGCAAACCGATATACATAGTCAATAATATGTGCACATAGAATATAAACAAAAATTAAAAAAGTTAAGCTAAGTCTGGTTCAGAGAATCAAATTCAAAGTTCATTAGAATCTGAATAATGGAATAATAACCATTGAACTAATAAAAATACCCACAAGAAAGGCAAAAGAACCAAAAGATGACATACAGTCTGCAAAAAAGTTCAAAAAATGTTTCAAGAACGAAATTCATGTAGAGAAAATACTATTGGTCTAAATTATTGAAATACACCAGTTTTAGCTTTTACTTTATTAATACCTGTGAAGTGCCAATATTTTAGAAGAATTAATCTGTCCAAGCTGCCATCTGCACGTTGAACTTTTCTTATCAGAACTCCTCAAAGAAATAAATGCAGCTCCAAAACTCATTTGTTCATCAGATTGAAGTTTTTGCAAAGCATAAAGATATTGTGGGGGGAATGTTCCACGAAGAAAAGGTTCCGCTGCATGTTGACCTAGTCTTAAATGGAGTCCATCTCCTCCTAAACTCTAGGACGATGTGAAATATGCAATATGTACACAAAAAGATTAATGATAAAAAATTTAAACATCCTTCTTTGGACAATATAAATACACCACACATGTTAAAAAATGCTAAAAACTTGTATATGCCAGGAAAATATTAAAATCAATGTGTTCAATCTTCAAAAACCTTGTTACGAATGATTAATTGAGAACATGTGCAGCTCTATTTAGATGAAACCTAATCTTTAGAAAATGATACAGTTAATATTTTTGGAAAAAAATTAGGGATTATCTCACACAAAAAATTTTTGGTACTAGAGCAGAAGATAGTGATAATGTATTATAATTCTTCGTTCAATTTGTAACAATTATCATGATATATAACGTTTCAACAAAATTGAACTCAAGAGCTTAAGCCACGAAATCAAAGTTTGGTTTTTCATGGTTCTCCAAATCTTTTATCATGGACACATATTTATTGTCCTTAAAATAATTCTTTTTAACATCCCTTCTATATATAAGAACTCAATTTTTAGTCTTACCTATGTTTCAAATATATGTAAGAAAAATTTATGATCTATGCATACCATCAATTAGGTAACTATACTCAATATTTTAATTTCTGTATTGAAAGAGAAGATCTGATTGAAAAAATTATATTATTAACATCGATACCCATTTAAATATGTGCTTTTATCGAGACTAAAATCTTAGATGCAAAAAAATTGCCACAAACTACTTACATTAGGAATAGGGCAATTGGATTAAATAAATATTTATCTGAGATGAGTAGATTCGGTATGATTGATATGTATAATGCAAATTTGGAATGGGTGGACGAATAGTGCTTCAAAGAGTTCATTTTAAGAATTCAACCCAACCTGAATTCGGTCTTCAATGCTCGGGGATTCAGTCAAAACCTTGGCTGATTGAATTGGTGATTCTTTCATAATAATAGGGCCAACAGAAAAGCAAGATGCTTGTTCATGGCCGGACATTAGAGTAAATAAACAAAGCGCTAGGCATGGAATATGAAGCGCGTTCGCCAAAGTGCGATAGACCATATTTTAAAAGGTAAACTAGTACATAAAATTAATTATTTGGCTTGCGTAAATATAACCTTGGTATCATATTATGATTTTTATAATAGTTGAAGGAAAGTGAATAATTGGAAGTTACGAAAAATGAAAATATAAAAATATGAATGGTCAATTTCATTTTTCAAAAATTAAGTGGCTGAGCGGAAAAAAACTGCTCTAAATTAATGTTTGGGCTGATGCCTGATTGTGCACGTCCAAAATAGGGGTTAGACTTAGTCAGTGATTTTCATTCCGATAATTTTACAAATATGATAGATTCATCATACAGAACAACACACAATATTAGACAAGTCGGTGCAATTGTATAATTTCAGTGGAAAGAGGTAGGAAAGTTGCTCCAACTAATAATGCATCGTTTACCAAAGCATCTTCATGTTACGAGTCTGACATCCTGGCATTGTGCGTGGCATCAAACAGATTGCACAACACAAATTGAAGCCTGGCATTTGAAGGGATGTGTAGCAAACCCTAGCAAAAAATGCAACTTTGAGTATTTTTTGTCCGATGACTTTTGCACTTTATGTTGGCCAATAAAAATTGAACTCTCACATTTTATTTTCACGCCAAGCACGGGAACTGGCAAAGACACCTTTAGTATGACTATATTAGATCAAATGTACAATGATTTGCAAGAAATACATCAGCAATAGTGTTCATATTGAAAATGTGCCAAAATTAAAATTTGCATACAATAATATAGAAAATATATTTTGGTGATCCCTTCCCTCATACTTCTTCAAATTGGCATGAAAGTAATATGGATTAAATCAGTTTTGAACATCTTGAATTTTCATTCTATTGTTTGTCTTGAATATATATCAGAACTTTTTCTACCTTTTGTTAAATTACTTTCATATACAAAACTGTACTTAAAGATCAAATGGTATATGAAGATGCGTATGCTTTCATACGTCAGCCATTTATAAGTTCAAGAACTTTGGTGAAACAAATTTCACAAAGTGATTTTTCAAAAGCATTGGTGAAATGCTGGAGAATATTGATGTTATTTTCTTTTTTGTATTGTTTTTCAAAAAAATTTCAGAGATGCCGTGTATAGCTACACAAAACAAAAATAAATCCAATTTAAGTAGATGTTATTGTAGAAAAAATTTCTTTAATATTGAATATTAATACGTGATATTCCTCTAATTTTCATAAATATTAGTAGGGAAGAATAAACACCCACACAGATTATAGCATACATGAACTACTGTGCTGTAGCTATAGCATTAAAATTTCTAGTCATTTTTTAAATATCAGTAGATGAAAGAATATAAAACCAACCAAATTTGAAAAGCATTAAATTTATAGCCAATTATTTACCTGATTATGTACATGAATCTCTTCCATTCGTTTGAATATTTTTAATTTCTCTGAAGCTCTACATGTTAGCTCATAAATTTATCCACTGAGTGCCAAATTTTGCATAGTATTTGTTAGCATTATGCCTTTTAGTTTTAATGCTGAAATGTATTACTCTTTTCTCTACACATGACCAAGAGGCTAAGTTATTTTTTCAATACCAACATTACATGAATCATGATAGGTTCTAGTTATTTCTATGCATACACATATACATAAATCTTGATATGTCAGGATCTAATATGTTTTTGCCATGTGATTCGTCTTACAATTATGATTCATTTACATGTTACAATGTTTGCTCATGTGTGATTCCTTTAAAGAGTAGCATTTATGGTTTGATCTAATTTGTCTTGCATGTGCGTAAAATAAGCCATAAGGTGTTGATGAGAATGAATCTTTGTCAACATATGAGATAAGGCTAATTTGCTTGCGTTATTCATGTAATATTTTTGTACTCCTTGTTTTGCTCTTGCTACTTGGTTTACGCATTAACACGATTAGTTAGTCTTAACATTATACATGCATACATCCTTGAATATATATTGACATTTAACTGCATAGAAACACTGATGAATACACACATACTGATATGAATATAGTCACATAATGGTTGTAGGTTTCATGTTGATTTAGCGCAGGAATATATTTAAAATAATTAAAAGCAAAAAATATATATATGTTCGTGTACACTGGAACAAAGTGAAAAAAATTTTGAACGTCAGATTTTAAAGTTGGATGGAGTAGTAGCCTTTCTAACTGAATGTTTTTACTAATGACTTGGTGCTGCTTTACCTTGTCTACGAAAAATAATCATAGCTTATTGGTTTTAGGTGACCTTCTATATATGACAAAAATTAAAGGTATGTGCATGCAACTTCTGACAACAGCAGAGCCATTTATTGACACGCCAACATCTACATACAACAAAAATGTGAAGTGAACGAAATACTACTTCAAAAAGTTTGAACTAAAAATATAGATATGCTATCTCGAATCTTTGACTTTTCAATTGTGTATTTAAAACATAACGACCGAAAATTACGTTGAAACTGTGTTTTCAATGTATTTACGAAGCTCTGCTGGTGGCATAATCGACGTGTCCAACACATCCAAGCTCTCTCTAAACTTTTCGACTTCCTCAGGACCAATTTCAATAAGTTCCCCCTCTTCCATTGGCCTTTTTCCTTTATCAACTTCAGTCGGCTCGTGCGAATTACCATAAACGTAAACATCCATGCGTTTCACTTTGCTAGGCGACAAGATTGAAGTATCGATTAATTCGATAATATCATTTTTAGTTAATGATGATATTTGCTCAGCTGCACGAACATAGCGATCCCACCGGTACTCCGAGGTTTCCAACTAAGCAAATAAGAAAAATTAGTGAACCCCACGAAAATCCCCCAATTAAAACGCACACATGAATATTTAGGTAATGAAGCTCTATATGATAAAATGCCCTTATGCATTGGATTGCCTCGACTTGTCCAGAAATTTTAACAAAGTTAATTCTTACTCGTAATATTGATTCAACTAGGGCAGCAAATGTTCTATGTAAATAGGTATAAATTGTATACTCTTAGATTGCATCAAATTCATTTTTTTGGCATAATGCACTAGTTTGTATGTATCTTGATGGATATGCACGTCACAGTGTCGGCAGGTAGGTATTCTTCCTAGCATGATCTTAGTAGGGTTAAAATTTTAGATGAAACAAATTAACTTCTAACAAATTTTCACTTAATACATGTTGAAAGAGTTAGTAATCGTTTAAGCATATATTTATAAAAAGAGAGCCAGCAAGGAATTTTTGGTAATACAAAGAATTTCCTTCTGAAACATATTTGTATGTGCACCAATCTAATTTAAATTTAAGATATTCTTTAGTACAAAATCAATTAAGTCCATGCATATAGTACTTCCAGCGTACAAATGAACTTTTTCATTTCAAAAGAAAGTTTAATTTAACCAATTCAACTAAAAATATTTAGAATTCGGACTAATACGCATACCTCATTGTAAAGCAAGGAAAATTCTGCATTCAGCGTCTTTGGAGATTCTAATTGCTTGTCCACTAAACTTTGTAAATGATGTTGAAATGAATCTTCGCTCATGTCCAACAGATGCTGTCTAAAATCGAGCATAAATTCATCAACCCGCTGAGCCAGCACATCTGGACAAAAATCCTAATAGGCAAGCACATATATATTTACATCCAACCTCAATCACAATCAAAATAGAGCCTTTAAAACTAACGCCAATCCGAATTAGTTTGTCAAATGAAACAAAACGATTTTCAATAATGCATTTCTATTTGGTAAAAACATTTCGTAATAATTTATCATTTGTGTTCAATGAGGCGGTACACGGATTATATGGCTTTGCAATAAATCGATAATATATACATGAATATTGTACCAAAATACATATTGATTTACAAATCAGTTTTCTTACTCCGTAGTATTGCATATAGATAGGTATGTGAATCGAGCATGAAATTGGTACTCAAATACACACTAAAGGTACCTTAGAAAGAATTCTTATATAAAGACCTCTCATGAGTCCCCGCTGACCGAAAGTTCGCAGTCCAGAAAACACAACATACCCTAGCTGCTGTTTTGTTCTTAGAGAATTAAAACATGGCTCTCTCATAATAGAACTCAGCACCATGGTAGAAGCAGCTAATTTATCTGTTCGTTCACCCAGCTAATAGATACAGCAAACATGTATAATATTAAAATTATTCTCAGCCATATCAATTGATTTATCGGCATTTATTCATCATTACACTTATACATACGTACATACTCGAATAATTGAAGGCTTCATATTAAATTATTGCCATTTCTTTATATTATTATCAAATACTGTGGTAGAAACTTTTATGACATCAAAACTGAGTCATGGTAAAACTTTCATTTACTTTTGCAAATGTATTTTTCACTCAAGTAGGAAAACTAACTACTCTCGCCTCAGGATTTTCTATACAGTCAAAAATAAATTAGGATTATTAATTGAAAACTGCGTAAATTGCCTTAACTCGAATAATACACATATATACTTATCCACAATTTTAAAAATCCTCTATTAAATATACAAGACATGCATCGTTTTTCTACTTCTGTCTTGTTTTAGCGTGCAAAAATTCATGCAGAAAGAAACTTTGAATTTGACACAATAACTATTCAATGTCATTCAGAAACTTACCGATGTTTAAAAACTCAAACCAAAACTAGTTATTTTCCTTGAAAATTAAAAAAAAATGTGCAAAATCCGAAAAAGTAGTTAATCAACCACCTGCCAATATGCAGCGTACGCCGAGTTTAATTCTGTCTCATTATCCACTTTTACCCTCAGCCGCACTCGACGCCCTTCTGGTAAATGCGAGACCCGAATAGGCAGAAACTCATCTTCCCCCATTGAACGAGCTTGAAACTCCCCCAGCATCCTACGGATCCCCCAAAACATTTCTTTAGCCTCCGATTCCGATACATTTCCATGAATAAAACACATCGGATGGACACGTTTTAATAAGCGATCACGCATTAACATCACATCTTCGAATCGTGCAGATTCTGTAGCAAGTAGCCTTGACGGCAACGAAGAACGCCCCTTTTATAAATAATGCAAAAAAAAACATTCATTAACCCAAATTTAGTGGTTAAAACGTAAAATAGGCCTTTTAAGCGAAGAAAAGGATTTTATGAGCAATCATAGCATTTTAAAATACATAAATGTCATTGGTAAAATAAAATTTGAATGGCAAAAACATGACTTGGTGACTTTCAGCTCATTACGAGCTTTTTTGTCCATAGATTGAATTTCTGAATGATTTCTGGAAGGTTGAGAGATAATGAAAATAATTTATTAGCCAATTCTTCAAATTTACCAGTTTAGATACTATCTTCACAACCACACAAAACCACATGTTAAATTCGATAAAAAGCTCAAAGAAACAATCTGGAATAATTTGCCATCAAAAACTTTTGCAAGTAAATTTCAACGACTTGCAAAGGCCAATGTTGGGTACTACTGTCGAAAATGAATGCTAGCACTGCGGTAACGTACGCAATGACGTATATAAATAAAACTGCATATTTCATATTGCACGGTAATAACTCTTAACATCATAATTAATGTCAACATGATAACCAACATTAACACAATAACAGATGTTAACAATGCAATCACATTATGTAATGTTAGTGAAGTACCATGAGATTCAACTTTTTCATCTAAAATTTGTAATGCATTGCATTGTACCTGCAGCATTGCAAGAGATATGTAGTGCTCCGCCAACTCATCTGGTCTAGTCATGTTGAAGCTTTTGAGTCGCTTCACTGTGGCTTCCTGCATGTCATTAAAGCTCTGAACTAACTCCTCAGAACTTCCAGCCACTCTCTCAGGGTCCATCAAGGCTCTCAGCACTGTGAAAATCAGCGGGGCAACCTAGAGTCATTGCAGGAATTTTTTTAATGCTATGGTGATAATGAAAAGTTACTGATAAAAAAATTATCTAAACTATATGAAGTACTTTAAATATTTAAAATCAAATGAAATTAAAACCAAAAAGTATTTTTATGCAAAAAAAATAAATTGATTACTTAAAATGTAGATTTATCATCTTTTCCTGAATATAAAGTCGGTAATCTGTTCAAATCTGGCTGAAAATTTAAACTCAGTTCCATTGGAAAATATTAAAACAGAATAGAATATCAAGCAGAATAAAATGCTAGATACGGTAATCATGTAGCCTTTTATAGTTAATGATCACTCAAGTAGGCTACATAAAATCAGTTTCAAAATGAATATTATATAAATCACTGCTTTAAATTCAACGAAAACAGAAAAAACATGAAATTTTCCCCAAAACATGTCTGTACTGAAAAGTCACGCCAAAGATCGGACCAAAAGTCATAAAATTTTAAGATGGCCTTTCATCTTCGGAGTTCAAGATTTCCTTAAAACAGCTACTTATTCAATCGCTGTCATGAATAAAACTTATTCATTGATTTTTCATTTCGAATACAATGCCCTAGGACATGCAGACTCCTGACATCACGTTAGGGGTGGGGGATCTTTGAGCCTACCTTTTGATTGTATCCAAAAACAGAAAGCATTATCCCATGAGGATGTTGTGAGAGACCCCAGGATAGCCCAGCAATTGAGGCAGCATAGGTACTCTGAGCCAAAATCTTTTGAATCGTTCCAATTAATAAGTTCATATGAGATGAACGAACAGCACTTCCATCGTTTGCCTCCGGCGTAGCGAGCAATAAGTTAATACATGCCCCTAAGAAAGAGATGAAGAGGGTAACGAAGTAAAAATGTCAATCAGTATAATCTATACTTTGAGATTAAAAAATTTAAACCCTCTTCAATATTTCGTCATTGAGTATTTTGATTGGTAGAAAAAATAGCAAAACTTTGTACTCATAAAAATTTAACAGAACTGAATGTTGAAATATGACATTTAGCAGAGAATCTAAAAACTTGAGTAAATATCACTAATATATAAATGGTGTCATTAAAAAATAGAAATTAAAGTTATACTTCATAAGAGTAAAACATAATCAAAATCAATATGAATCATATAAAAAGAATCTAAGAAACAAAATGAATATTAAAATAACGGTAAGTGATGAAATCAATGCAACAAGCTCATCCTTTTATTTTATTGCCTTTTGTTTTTAACGACATCACAGAACAAAGTACAAAAAGAAACATGAGAAGAATATATAATAAGAAGATAATACCAAAATACTTACTAAGTGTAACATGAAAAGGTACAAAGCATACTTTTTATTCATAAATTTCTAAATATTATATGCATATATATATATATAAAGCGATGAGAAATACGGTAAAGAAAATGTTTATCAAAGAATGTATAAATGTAACAAACAATGAAAACACTTACTTGGCTGTTTGAATTTATCATCTACTTTGTGCCAAAGTTGGCCAATCAGCTCATCCCCTTTTTTCTCTATACCCCTTCCTTCTAATAATTGTGGCATGCTTAGCATACCTACTTGTTCATTCTGCCCAAAATCATATTTCTTGTCAATGTCCTCTAAAATTTCAAACCGATCCGGAATAAATTCGTTCTGTTCGGGTAAAAACAGTTTTGAGTCTATGGTAGCCGAGGTCCAGAGTTTGATTTTCTCTTGTGGCACGTTTGAGCTAGAGAATGGAACGCCATACCACTTTTCAATTTTTGCGGATTCGTCTGAGCGGGTGGCACCCTGAACAGAAACGCATACGCATATATATATACATATATATCTCTCTCAGAATACAAATATATTTGAAAACGATATCTAAATGTAATATTTTTTTCCTTTTTTTAATTAAATTGATACTTATACGACAAAAAAATATTCAAGATGATAAAACCCAACAAATTATGAAAATCAGGATGGAGGATACAAAGGATTAGAGTAGAAAGATAAATAAGACAAATAAGCTACCATTGAAAAGATAATAACTATACAAAAATCTCAAAAAGAATAATGTTAACAGGATGTTCTTGTTTCAGACTTTAAAAGAAGAATATTGACCCTTTCATTCTATGAATACATTTTGTAGAATTCAATTCGAAGGATGTTTTATAATGCCCCCCAAGTGTGCCCCCAATATTTTTTGTACCTTGAAAATTCGCCACGTAATTGTATTTTCTGGCTTAAAGTACTGCATGAAATCTCGTAATAGCACTAGATCAGGACTAGACTGTAGAAGACTTCCAGCAGAAAGCACCTCTGCAGGTGGGTACAGCTGCAATCGCCGAGATATACTTGTCGTGTATGAGTAAGGCGGGATTTCAGAGCTGAATCGAAAGTCCAAGTCAGCCATTGCCTTTACTTCAGCCCATAATCGTACTGCCTGTACCACAAAATATAATATGTATATTTGCATTTGGCAAAATTAGTCACATGTTCAATGATACGTTCTATACAGAAAAAGTACCAAACTGTCAAGGTGACCTGTACGGGATATCAGCGAATTTGATATTATTATTTGTACTGCATGACGATTTAGCTTCACTTTTGTGGATAATATTACTTTATAGACTTTGCTCTCACTTATACCTTGTAGTACTATAATTTTTTTATGCAACATGGACAAAATTATCCAGTTTTAATTGATTCTAGACTTATTTCCGCATTTTTAAATCATGTCTAAAAACATAGACTTCATTTTTAAGAAAAAAATAATACATCGAAATCTATTGTCCGATATGTATTGTTCATATCCCAGAGAAATATGGTGCAGTGCTAGTAAATAACATTGCTTGATGACCTTTACTATTACTCGACACATTATTAAGCTGTTGATATTTGATGTTATTGAAATGTTACTGGATCATTCCTGAATTGACGTTACTAATCCAGTGTGTGGTATTGACATTAAAGCACAAGAATTAAAGAGAAAACAACGAAAAGCAGTAATATTTACCAGTACTAACTTCTTTAAATAAAATATAAATTAGAAAATTCACATTAGTGATAAATGACAAATGAATCCTACCTCAGAATCCATCATTTCTTGCAGGAGGCTGCTATATTGATGAACTAATTGTATCACATCATCTGAATTCATCTCACCCTTCTCTGTTAAACTTATAGCCACCTAAATAGAGCACATACATCATATGTACGAAATGCAATAAATAGAACAAGGACAACCAAAGGGTTACTTGGCGAATCACACAAAATAAATAATCAGTATTCTTTGGTGCTATATTGCATTCATTAAAAAGATGAGCAACGAAAAAGTTCAAAAATTATTCTTAGAAAAATATATTGCCCAGTATGCATTTCCATTTGTTGATTTTCGACAATTTAGTGAAGATTTTGTCAGACTTGGTTAATTTTAAAAAAACTTCTGGATTTTTGGTCTTGATTTGTCAGCTCTTGATTTCAGCCATAATTTTGTACTTGTGGCATTTTTCGTGTAATTTGATGCACTGTCAATCAAATGGATTATCAAAGCAACCTTAAATGCTGGAAATATGAACTCAGTACAAAATTTTCATTTATTTTAAAATTACTACATTTATTCAAACAAGATGTTCTTTTATTTCAGAGATGCACTCCAACTATGGATATAGTTTGAAAACATTGGCAATTCTAATGCTACAATAAAATTTCTTACCTATTCGCAATAGCAGAAAAATGAACTCTTTTACTTTGAAAAATCAATGGTTAAGAAGGAAAATTTTTAGATGAGCAAATGCAATTGGTCAAATTTGATTCTTTTTGCTTATTTTATATTTAAACAGGTTTAATATTTCCATTTTTCAACTTTGGCAATAAATTCATCCTTTCAGCAGCCTAATTTATCTGAAACAGTTAAGTACAGAGTTCAAAAGATCCCGTATCACAATAATCCATATTAGATAAGTTTCAAATTCAATCTTGCCAAGTATAACTGTCACCTGGAATAAGCTAAAATCGTCTGAACATATGCGCACCCCGGCACTGACACTATTGGCTAAGCCCTTATCTTGAAGTACGCTGAATAGAGATCCAGGGCTTTCGCTCCCCCATAAATGCCCCAGTAATCTAGATGGCGTCTGCCGCCATAACTGCCTTTGGGGGGGCAAGGGCCACTGTATATATATCTGGAAGAAAGAAATCAATAGACAAAAAGGGCTCGATCAAATTCTTTGATTTTTCCACCAGTGGCCCTGATAACAATCAGTTGTGGCTCCAATAAATATTAGTGCACCTTGTTGAATTGTGTGTCTCTTGTTTAAATTTTTGTAATTTCAATATAAATTTATTTCGAATACCAGTCATTCATATTGGTGGAATGTATTATAATCAAACTGTTGCGGTATCATTAGGGAAGCGCAATAGCTGGATTAAACCTTTATGAATGACTTACACAACAGCAAGTCATTGAACAAAGATTTCATTTAAGAAAGCCTTTTGTCCTTGTTCAATAAAAAAACAGGCAAATAGAGTTGTATCCACTTTAAAACACGAAAAAGTTATTGCAGAAAATTAATAAAAAATGCAAAATTTTTGGAAAGACGATTATAATTCAACTTCTATTTAGTCTAAGATTAACTTTTAATGAAAGCATGATGTACTATTCAAATTATGTCATCCAATAAAGTAATTGGCTAGGGTACATTTGTTCTTTATTTCTAGCGGAATTACTCAAGTAACTAGGGTAATACAGCGGAACCCCTCAAAGCATTAATTTATCTGGTTTCAAAATCTTGATCGAATCAGGACCTGACGAGAGATATTATTAGGAGAGATTTTATGAATATAATCATAAATCAACATTTTCTAATAAAATTCAAATGTAAGACCATATGCTATAGTTGGGTGAAGATGGCATAATTTAATATTATAGTTTACCAAGAGGTAGCAAAACTGATGAAATTGAGATTAAATGGTAGTGCTGCATGCATATAATATAAAGAGTAAATAGTACTAAATAATACGTTAGTTACATAACGGAGGGGGGGGGCTTAACAAATTCAATAACATTGATAATGGTTGACGTCTTCAACTGAGGAGCTATCAATATAATCCTTTGTTTTTTCCAATGAATTGAGTAAAAAATTTGAATTTTAACACCTTACTTTTTGTATAAGAAAATTTTCACCATTTTTCTCCTCTTCTAGCATTAGATGGCAAAATTAAATACTTCCGAAAAAAATAATTCTTCAGAAAAAGAGAGAAATTTCTATCAAATCTATCAAATTTAGCTGAAGAATGCTCTAAATCTAAAAAAGTACATAAGACACTGATTGCAATACCTCATTATTTTAAAATTATTGGAAAACAAAGTAAATATTGAGCTTTTAAAGCCAAGAAAAATTTATTTTAAGGCTAGAACCATAAAATGAATAATCATTTAGTTCAGCAAGCTTAAGAAAGATCAATAATTCAATGCAGTGCATATCGAATACAATGAGTTCCGAAAGTCTGATACTGAACTTGGAACAATATGAAATATTTTTGCTGTAAGTGAAAAGTTTCTGGAAGCAAATTCATTATAGCCGAAGTCTATACCTTTCGAGAATCTCTGAGAGGCTCCAGTTCGACTTGTAATGGCAGCAATTTAAACGGTGAATTCATTGAGGGGGAGGAAGTGGAACTCTCTAACACTTCATCTACTACTTTCTCTGTAGGAAAATCCCCTGACAAGGGGAAAGGGGTGATTCCACTGAAAAATTCAGTAGCCCACTGCTCGAGTTCATCTAAGCTTTCCTTCCCAACAATTGCACACCCCATATTAGAAGCATAATAATGGGCCTACGAATAGAAAAGTAACAAAGTTGTATACAAAGGAATATGCAATAAAAATTCGAATGATCATGCAGCATGTAGGGTATTTGACAAGGAAAATTAATCGGTTAAATTTTAATATGTACTATAACTTAAGAACAAGGGGATAAACTATTGAATTCGACCTAACTCAATCTTTATTACATGATTTCACTGCGATTATCACATTGTACCAAATGCCTGGAGCACTGTACACAAAAATCACCAGAGTAACTCATTTTTAAAAATTCTTTGTGACAATGGTGCACATATATACTATAAACAATTCGCACAAATTTAATTAAAAATAAATTGCAACATGAATAAACTAAACTGAACTTTTTAGTGCAGGCGAGTTTTCTCTCTTGATTGTCAATAACTTAGTTAACAATGTCTGCAAAATTGAAAAAAAATATCAGTGAATTTGTGGGATATGGGTATATCAAATCATTTTATAAACTATTCTGAAATTTGACCTTTCACATCGTCAGTCATTACTGACTTCTTATCAATCTTAAAATCTTCCATAAGTAAATCTGTAGCTTATTCTAAAATTCATAACTTGAGCTGGTTTACATGGCAGTCAGATGGCAATTTTCGTCATCAAGTTTCTATTCTTTACCTTATGAAAATTGAGTAGCTCAGTGCGGGTATCAAATTCGGGTGGTAGGTCATCTCGCAGGGTCTTAATATTTCCGGTTGAATATTTGCTGTAAGGATGGGCTGAATCTGCCAAGGCTTTAAGTACTTGCAACATCCTCCGGCCGTCATCAGTGCGATTTTTACTATCCTCGCTATCCACCTTATTGAAAAAATTAAAAAAGTAAACTTCAGATGCAGCCATTCACTTCCAACAACTTTCCACTTACCTACAAGGAATAAACGAAAAATTCATATTTTGGCTAGTCCAAATTTAGGTTTTTCGGACATAACAAATTAAGCTGATAGTTTTGAAAAATTCATTACATTCAAAGCTTAATGCAGTTAAATACCTTACTCACTTAATGTAAAGAGATGATGATGATGCGTGTGTGGGTAAAATAAAATAAAAAAGAACGAATAAAATTAGAAACACTACCAAATTGAATAAATACGCCCTTTACTCTATTTGTGCATAATTTTTTGAACAGATAAAAATATGAGTCAATGCAAGAAAAACAAAATTGGACCAATCATAATAGATTGACATAGAGATTAGACTTATTCTTTCATTTGCTTCTGGATAAACACTAAATACAGTCAAGGGTATAATGAAATTCTACTTGTCAGTATGAGTATAAGGTGCATATATGAACAACATACTTAGCAAATATAGTCAACTTATGTTTCTTATATTCAATAAAAAATTTTATTACAAAATTAGCAAAGCAAATTTCATATAGCTCTATGCCTCAAAAGTTACAATGTGCCTTCCCTAATGATGAAAATCCGATTAATGAATATATGAAATAAGTGAAAAATAACTTTTCAATTTGCCTATTTTTATTTAATCACTTTGGCCAATCAACAACAAGAGCCTGTCATCAAAAGTATTCTTTTAGAAATATTGCATATTGACCCATTCTGCAAGTACTCACTGCCCGTAGTTCCCGGTCAGTCGCACTTTCCGTGAAAAGAGGCTCGATGAAAAAATTCGAAAATATGTCCAAGGCTCCTTTCAAGTGGGAAGATCCAACTTCAAATTGAAATATAGTGGCCTCCATACTAGTACTCGCATTAGAACGTCCTCCATGTTTAGCCAGATAGGATTTATATGCGTTTTCTATTGGATACGCTTGAGTTCCAAGAAATAACCTTGAGATCAAAGCATAAGATAATAATGATATGAATGTTATACAGTAAACTTCGGATATAACGAATATATCAGAATCATCAAATTAGCTTGTTATATTAGAAATTCTGAAGCTGAACTTGGCACAATATGACTTTTCAATTATTTGCTATAAGTGAGAATCTACTCGAATCAAAATCGTTATATCCGAAGTTTATCAATATACTAAGATTAATCCAGAGCACTATATATTCCGTCATTTACTGAATGTATGATACATAAGTTACGGTAGGTATTACAGGGATATCATTCAACAATAAATATCAATAAATGGTCGTAGAAATATATTTATAAAGAATACCAAACAAAAATATTGAATCTTGTATCTGGAGTTTATAAACTTCCTCTCAATGCAACTTGCTCAAATTATTTGCACCATTCTCAATAAAAATATCCTAACGATAAGAAATTGTCACAAAGAAAATATCTTTTTTAACTGAAAGCCTACACAAACAGATTGAATACATGGATTCTTTTCTAAAATATTATGCATTTGAAGTATTCAAATGCATAATATTTTTAAACGGTATTAAGACTATTGTATCCAGTTTATTTTGCAACATTGATTTTTGAATGTGATGATTCCAAGATTTTAATTCATTTTGAATTAAGTAATCGTTCAGCAAAATATCAAGACGCGAATAGTTAAAATTCTAAATTGTGCATATAAATGCACATATGCATATCTTATCATAGAAAAAATGACGCACATGTGCTCACAAAAATGCGCCAAACCAGGCATTATTGCTGGATCTTGCGATGCTCCCACATTCACAGACATGGCTGCCGCAGCTTTGTCTGCCTAAAAAAAATGAAAAATGCGCTGAAAAGGAATTTAGCCTATATTTTTCATTTTATTCAGGTTTCATTTATCAACACTAGCTGTTGCATATATTTACTATAGTCCTTGTTATTACACATATTTTACATTTGAAAAGAAGAGTTTAATCATTTCATGCTCATTTGCAATTCAATTCCTCAGCAGCTCTTCACATTATGTAGCCCCTACACGTTAATTTTTGCTTCAAAAACTATGAAATGCATGCTCCACCTAATCATAAAATATTTCACCAACTGTTCCAACTCATATATTTTGAAAGGAGTATTTCAATTTTACTCTTTACACTGGGGAAAAATGGACTACTTTCATTTTATAATCAAATTATAAAGGCCCCTTGACAAGATATCATATCATATCCATTCTTTAGAAAGTTTCTTCAAAGGAGGAAAATAAGACATACCCAGAAAAAATACAGATTATTGCAATTCAGTGTTAATAAACAATAGTCTTACACCTAAAGACATTAAGTTCTATAAATTAATCAGGGTTCCATCAATTTTATGAAAAATTGATGAAAACACATGCGACTTACCTTGCTGTCATGAACGAGCAATACTTTCAGTCCGTTGTTCAAAACTATATAGCGGTAGGATCTATTGTCCAAAGAAGATTTCAGAATTCCTTGTTCACTTCTCCATGACCAAGCATCAAGCTCAGGAGGTGAAACAATAGCTTGTTTCTCGATTGCTGAAAACTCAAGACAGGACGTCGCAGTCAACATATTTCTTCGTTCCAATCCTAAGCCACAACTACCTGTTGCAGCCAATACACCGCCCCACACTGAATGCCTGAACAATCTCTTAGTCTGCAATCTGCAGTAAAATAGTTTGCTTTCAATTCCAACATAAAAGGGAATTTTTTAAATTTTTCTAAGAGTTAAAGAAAGTCTTCTCGTACTTAAGCATGATATCTTCTGAAAAATTTTGTTCTTTCTTGCTGAATGATGGCAGCAGAGACAAAGCTGGGTTGTGTGAATAAGTAGCCGTAGATAGATTCCAACGTATCATTATGAGATCATATTATAGATTGATTGTGTAAACCAAGCTGAACATGGTAAGAGCATTTACATGTAAATTAATTTTAACAATCTTTATTTTTTTATTGGACAATTATCCGAACACACCCCTGACAACCTGACAGACTACCATGAAGGAAAATATTTACAAAACTCCCCATCTTCAGCAGGGGAAAAGAAAAAATAATCGAAGTGCAGCAAGGGAGATGAGGTAAAGAGGTCTAAGCAAATTGAATAGATGTGCTAAATAACGATACATGGAGACAAAAGTTCTTCCGTTGTTCAAGAATCCAAGTTTTTTGGCATATCGGTTCACTGGAAGGTCCTCATCGAAACATTTTAAAATTCGAAAGAGCTAACTAGAAAGTAGAGAAGTTTTAATGATAACAAACAACTCAAGTTCACCTGCAAGTATATAGAAATGAAAATTAAAATGTTCAAATCATACATAACAGGACTTAGTTATTTATGTTTGCTGAATTTCTTGCCCTTAACTTTAAGGTAATAGATGCAAGTGTATATTTTTAAGTCATCCATGACATACTACACATCATATAGACAGATCTAAGTTATCTCTATTTAAAGCAGCTATTTAGTAGAAGAGAAACATTTAAGACATCTAGGTGAAAGATATTGATGTAATGACAATTGCTAGCAAAATGTTTGCAAATAAATAAATATTCAAGTAGTCAAATACAAAGAGAAAAAAATATCTTGGTAAAGATTTACTGCAGATATGTTCATTTGGCTTTGGAATATGTTCAAATTATATTTGAATGAATATTTAAAAATGAAATTTTGAAAATATAAAAAGTTTTGCATTTTTCTTTTATTTTAACTCAATTGTCATGAGAAAACGGATGTCAACTAGGATGACGATTGAATCATTCAGAACATGGCTCATTTACATAATCCATATTGTTGCAATAACTTGGAATCAAAGCATAGTTTTTCCATTGTAAATTTCAGTTTTCTTATCATCATCAATTTGAATTTATTCTGATCAAAATAATTATTAGATAGGTCCTCATATTAAAACTGCACAAAGTTTTTATCCAAATATTTACTGTAATTTCATCATATCTGGTTTTTTAATGCATCTAACTTTTTAAAATTATTTGCTGCATTTTGATACTTTTTTGTGTTCAATTGCAACTACTATTTTTTCCGTTATTAATGATCTGCCTTTACCCTTTGCTCAGATTACACTGGTCCAGGAATCACTGATTTTTCTACAAGTGGCCAAGTTGATGCCACCAATTTTAATTGATCGAGAATCCAACTTAAGTGACAAAAAACTTACTGGTGAAAGATGCTGAATTGGCTAGGACCTAATTGGCTAATAGCTTAATTGGCTAAGGAGTTTCTTGGCAAGAGCTTAACTGAAGATCTAAGATTACTTGTGTTTAAAACTAGATTCTTTATTTAGCGGGCAGTTTATTCGTTTTACTTAGTTGATTTTCGGCAAAGCCACAGTCGACACCAGAGGTGAAGCCCCCATTTTCCAGTCCCATTTTTTATAGAGAACTTTTTTTGTGAGTGGCCCACTTGACCCCCTGGAACATCTCTGCTGGGGAGATATACGTTAAAAAATCTATCGCCTGTGAAGTTTTGTATTCGTTTCTGTGGCGTCCTTGTATTTTAGCCACATGATAGTAATTTTAATCCTGGAGATTTGCAGGAGTCTGTTGATAACCTGCATTCCGATCAACCGCTTAAATTTGGTGCAATGGTCGCAGCAAGTTCAATCGTCATCTTAACATTCTTATGCACAAATATTAGTTGCTATATTTTACAAAACTTGCAAAGGACCTCTTTCCTTGAATCCCGGCACATTTTAAATGCTAACTTCAAAAGCTTGTCAACGAGATGTCCCCACTGCATGTCAATTGGAGCTCCGAAAGAGGACACTGGCAGCGTTCTAAATTCAAAGTTTACAAGAGATGACGAATTTTCACCATTCGAGTTCAATAAAGGCTTTCCAGCGGGTCTCTCTCTCGGAGCTCCAAGACATCGGCCATCTCAAAAAAGGTATGTGACTGAAGGAGGTATCGCTATCACATGTGAAGTTGGGGAAGTTTTCGATGCGGCAGATCGAGTCGAGGCTTTAGTGAAGGCTCTTGATGATCAAAGAGGCGTCTTGTTGACTTCCTCTTACGAATTTCCGGGCCGCTATGCCCGCTGGAATTTGGGTTTCGTGAATCCTCCTATCGAAGTGACTGGAACGGGAGAAATTTTCTCTATTTTGGCGCTTAACACTCGCGGTTTTGAGATGCTGCCTGCTTTTTGGGATGCATTATGCGCTGAGAAGATTAAAGGTGGAAGTGTTGGCACATTATTTTATAATAAAGCTGAGGGATTGATTAATGGTACCGTTGCAACTTCGGATAAGCAGTTTTTTGCTGAAGAAGAACGATCACTCCAACCCACGCTCTTTAGTGTTGTTCGATCTATAATTAAATTGTTTAGTTTTGATGATGATCCACAATTAGGCCTATATGGAGCATTCGGCTATGACTTGACCTTTCAGTTTGAGCCAATAGAAAAGGTATGTAAAACATGAAAATCAGTTCTCCTGAATTTATCATCATGAATCATTACTTCAATTAGTCGTTATTTTTTATTTCTTAGCTATTACAAGCTATCTTTAATAACTTTTAATTTTGAATATAACTCATTATTTTGATTATTGTACATATCTTTTCTTTTTCCAAAACCCTAGCTAAATATATCCTTTCAAAAATAATTAAATATTATGTGGCAAGTATCTATTCGCTGAATGTCATCTTGAGCTGTGATATGCTATCCTATTAAGAGTAGCATCATTAATTATTTTTATTGAATAGTCCTATTTTAAAATAGAGGATAGTTGATTTCTGTGGACATGTAATTTGACTTTGAAGACGTTAATAGTTTTCATTAGAAGACTATGCAGTATTTTAATTTTTCATGTAATTTGAAAACATATCTCTTGCAATTTTTACCTACTTCCTTATACACTAAATTTGAAGTATTTTGACTACAATTTCATTGCATTTTGATTTATTGTACTAATTCATTGTCAAGTACCTTTTACACATTCATACCATTGTATCATTTACCCTACATTTGAAAGTTTTTTCTAATTACTAGCAAAGTTAATGGTTACCAAAGGTGATCAGTAATTGTTTATATAAATACATTTACTTCTTTTCTGCATTTGAGTATCTTCATATACATATCGGTGTGTCACTTTTATTTTTGCTCCTGGATAAGAGGAAAAAATAGGGATTCATGCTAATATTCAAAACTCTAATGGTTTCTCATAATCAAATGAATTCTATTTGTTATTTTTGTTTACAATTATAGTCCTTCATACAGAAGTAGATAATTCAAGTTTTGCATTGCTAAAGGATTGAAAAAAGCTGATGTTTATTTTTTTGTGCTAAGGTATTGCCCCGTGGTCCGGATCAGCGTGATATACTGCTTTATTTGCCAGATGAGCTTCTTGTTGTAGATCAGGATAAACGAGATGCTTGGACAATAAAATACGATTTTACGTACAATGATCATTCTACAGCTGGGCTGCCACGGGAGGGCCGTCGAGTACCTTATGTTCCTTCCAAATTTGCACCGGAGAGGGATAGTCCTCCTGGATCTTATTCTAAAAAGGTAGAGAATATATGTAAAAATGTAGTGGATATTCTATATATCGATGGTCTACTATATGATATATTCCATAATTTGGTTGCGTTACATTCCACCAATCTCCCTTTGCTGGAGAATATTGAAATATCTAATTTATTGTATTCGATTAACAGATAGTTTATATGTAACCAATATTAGTAGTTTATGGAATATCAACGCTTTATGTTGGATAGAATGTCGGCAGTACTTAGTGGACTGCATATCATATTTGCAACTGCCTTACATGCTAGATAGTGTATACATGTATATATGTTTATTTTTCTAGAACATTCTGTAATAATTGTGGAACAGTTTTCATATTGATGTAGTTAGAGTGACTCTCACGAATAATATCACTGTTTGTTCTGGTGCATATATATTGAGCTATCTATCTCTTGCTGCTTCCACTCTGTTATATTATCAATAGTACTATTGCACCATTGCTTATGCAATGATTGCATATTTATTCGCAAGTGTGTGCACTGCTGATAAGTACATAGAAAACAGGTATTTAATATTAGTGTTTAATGTAGTAACTCACAGCTGTGCTATACACATTTCTTTCGATTCTATGCTCAAAGTTGTATGCATATATATATTATAAAATGTGCAATCTCTTTACAAGATTGTAATATCAATAACTATAAACTTATGGAAATTCCCAAAGGATGGTCTGTTATCAATGAAATATCTGAAATTTCATTTTTTACATTCAATCTATCACTTGTATAAAACCTGCAATTCTTCGCTTGTCTTTTTAAATGCATGCCGAGTCACCCACAATTTTTCTATATTGTCGATGTTCTATTGATTGCAGCATAGATAACCAAAGTATGCATAATTTTTTAAAGGTTGAAATTGCAAGAGAGGAATTTCGCCTTGGTAACCTTTTCGAGGCTGTATTAAGTCAGACATTTACCGCTCCATGTTCTCCTCCCCCTAGCGAGTTATTTCGTCGGTTAAGACGTCGAAACCCCTCTCCCTATGGCTTTCTTATCAATTTGGGGGCAAATGAATACCTTATTGGTGCCAGTCCCGAGATGTTTGTTCGGTGCGAGCGAACACGGGAAGGTTTGAGAGTAGAAACCTGCCCGATATCAGGTACGATCGCGAGGGGGGATAATGCTCTTGAAGATGCTGCTGCTGTACGGACCTTGTTAGGGAGCAGTAAAGAGGAGAGCGAGCTCACTATGTGTACTGATGTAGATCGTAATGATAAGAGTCGAATTTGTGAGCCAGGTGAAAAAACTGGTTTTGTAATTTCAGTAAACTTCAAATATAACGAATTTATATTTGCAACGAATAAAAAAATCGGAAAAGTCATATTGTACCATGTTCAGCTTAAGGTTTTCTGATATAACGAAAAAGTTATTTGGTAGTCGCAACAGATTTCCTACATCAGACGTTTACTCTATATAATCATATTTAGTTTGGTGATGATGCTTATGTGAAGAATGATCAGAAATATAAAAATATATATATTAGTATTGGAATTTTTTTATTGATTACATTTACAACTCTCTAAACTAATTTTTATTGAAAATATTGAGAGGTAACTTCATAAGGTTTAGTTGTCAATGCATTAATATTGTGAACATTTTTCTATGCTACGAACTTAAAATAATTCTATAAAATCTGATCAATAAAATATAATAACAAAATAAAACTTTTTCTATTGAAATATTAGGATAGATTGGGTATTTTTGCTTGGATTTTGAAAAAAATTGATGCGATTGATGTTTTGAATAATTTGTCATAATTAAATCAAATAGCCTCTGTCCATGCAGAATATATTTTGATTATGGCCGATTACATTAATATAAACTACTGCCTGATAACAGAAAGGGCTAGCCACTGGAATTCTATAGAGAATTCAATAGCTAATATAAAATGAAAAAATTTGCAGTGCAGTTAACTTTGTACTAGGCCCAGAATAAATATGTTTAGGGTTTGATGGAAAGCCTCATTGTGTAATGTGATTATCTTTTATTAATATCTTGAATATTTGGCTCCACAAAGCACATGAATTTTCAAATTGAAACTTTGCATTGTCATTGCTTTTTGTTGAACTCTATAGCATTTGTATTTTCTATAAATTGGTAACTTTAAATATATGGCTCAGTATAGACAAAAGGTTAACTTTCTTATTTTAGTATATACTTAATATCCCCAAATTATAGAAATTTTCAAGTTCTTGGAAATTTTCATTAAAAAATGACCTGTAATTACTGCTTGTGAAAATTCCAGACTGTGAATCTTCTTGATCCATATTATGGGCTCTGAGGTTAAATTGGTAACCAATAGAGCCTTGTGTTCAGTTTGGATATCTATGCTGTTCTAGTCTATGAGCAACTTGCCTAGTACATTTATCTTTTTCTCCATATTATATTAGGCAGCGTACGCGTGCTTGGAAGAAGGCAAATTGAGATGTACTCAAAGCTCATACACACAGTTGATCATGTTGAGGGCTACATAAGACCTGGATTCGATGCGTTGGATGCATTTTTGTGCCACACTTGGGCAGTGACGGTCACTGGGGCCCCCAAGACCTGGGCAATCCAGTTCATTGAGAGGCAGGAAGCCAGTGCCAGGGCCTGGTATGGGGGAGCTGTGGGGTTACTAGGCTTTGACGGACATCTAAACACTGGCATGACCCTTCGAACGGTGCGGGTATTAAATGGAGTTGCTCAGGTGATTTTTTATATAAATACATCATTAGATTTTTCTGTGTAGTTGTTTTTGAATTTTTTTCTTCTGAAATTTTAAATTTTGTGATATAAATCAGCTTCGATGAAATAGTCATCATCAAGTTGGTTGTTTAAGCTTGTCTTAGTGAGCACGAATTTGATTTGCTAGGTTAAATAGAGTTGATGTTGAAAAATGAAATATATATGACATCATAGTGCACAATACAGCTACTGCATTTACCTTGCAGTGTAACTGTATGTAAATATAGGCTCTGCATGAAGGGCCTGCCCTATAGCAAAGTATTTCGTGGCATATTTGACTTCAAATCCATATTTTCAGTGTTTGAATGTGCCGTTTATAGTTTGAGTCGTGTTTTGACTTAAATGTGAGAGGAAATTGCAACATTTTATTTCGATAGTCATTAAAATGTGTGATAAATCTCGTATCTTATGAATTTTATCAGGACAAAATCAAATACTTATTGAATTTATTGAATCAGTATGGCTCTCTACTACTCTAACTTTCACTTAAATTTTCATGATTTTTAAATGCACAATGAAATATCTGTCTGCTGATTTACTGCGATGCAATGAAAAATCTGCTTCACTGGTTGAAGAATTAAGGTGCTTTATTATGGATCAGTAATGAGCTCTTTTGTTAACATAATTTTTCTAAAATGTTGATGTTTTCGATGGTAGGGATACTTTTTGTTCTATTCATGAAGATGCAATTATGAGCTCCAGAAATTTCTGCCTTTACTGTTTATATAACATTCTCTACATCTAGAATTTCATAGTATTAAGTGCATTTTTACTCAATGGATGACTTGATATTGAATTTCATCCTAAAAAATCAAACGAAAGAATGGCAGCTCAATTTGGTCTATCTATAGAATAAGGACAATTTGATAGGTCATTCTGAAGAGAAATTGAGATTCTAAAATTTTTGCTTGCTAAAAAGAACTGCATTTCAAAGATATTTGTCTTTAATTCTGTCAGGTTAATTCATGCATGCTCACATATACTGTATATTTTTTATTTCGGAATGTATATAGTAGTTTTATTTATCAATTGATCTACCAATGGTTATAGTTGAAAAATTTGTAGAAAATGAACTGTTTTTTTTTAAATGTGGTATAGAAGTAAAAAGAATTAAGTGGAGTTAAACCAACTAAAAATGTTTGAAACTGAGCAGTATTGTTGAGCGGCGAATTTATTTATCTGCAAGTAAAACTGCGATTGCACATTAAATTGCTGTTTGATATATTAGGTAAGGGCTGGAGCAACATTACTCTACGATTCTGACCCAGCTGCTGAAGAAGCTGAGACAGAATTAAAGGCGAGTGCTATGATTGATGCTATCACTAGAGAGGATCCTCCTCCAGGTGCTAGGTATGTATGCATAGTTTGTTATAGATGAAATCTCAATATGTCAACAAAATGCAGCTCATAATCTGAGATGAGTGCTAGTATAGCAACATATTCAAGTATCGAGAATGTAATCTGAAAATATTAATGTATGTATATAATCAATTTAGCTTATAGTTAATTATCTATCTTTGTATAAATTTTCAGCGGGAGTGCTGAAGCATTTATCAAAAAAATATCAGTGGGTCACGGAAAGCGAGTCTTACTGATAGATCATCAGGTAAATCCGTTATTTTTCTGATATTGTCTGCTATTATACAAAATGACGATGTTAATACAGATAGTACAATAATAGTCCTGCTGATAATTTTGAATCATCTGAAAGTCTTCAAGAGTCTAGTCGTCATAAATGTATGCTATTTCTGATAAGGGACTGCCACTATAATGTTTAACACTTTTGATTGATATTATGGTAATTTCATGAGGGGATGTAAAAACACAAAGAGCTACAGCTGATAGAAGTATTGTTTAAGAGAAGCAACTAATTTGTTGGTACCATGCAACTTGAAGTCTGTAACTTGAAGTATTCAGTTTGATGACTTGTAGTATGAATGATTCATATAATGTGCACCCATGGATATAACCAGATACAATCTAAATAACATTACATGGTTTTCCGCAACAGATTTTCGACTTAGAACGTGCCAAGAACCATTGGCAAAAGGTCCAATATTATTTTTTACGATGATGGGGCAGTTTTTATTCGCTTAATGATGACAAAAAAAGCTAGAATTTTCTTCAGAATCGTCCCTCTGCGAAGTAGCCCTGCAAATATTCAATGCCATAATGTCAGGCATTATTATATTTCCTTTCCGGCAAGTGATTTTTTCAATCACTTTTCAGGATTCATTTGTGCATACACTAGCCAACTACCTACGGCAGACAGGGGCTGAGGTGAGCACAGTGAGGGCAGGAGCCCCCTCGAATCAGGTGTTTGATGAAATTTACGCAGGGATAAGATCCCCTCCGCATCTTGCAGTTTTATCTCCTGGCCCTGGAAGCCCCAGAGATTTCAAATTAAGTGACACCTTAACCCATCTTGAAAAGCTTAAAATTCCTGGCTTTGGGGTTTGTCTTGGTCTCCAGGTTTGTACATATATTTTCATGTAAAAATTGGATGTATTTAAATTTTGTTTGAGATTTTTATTTCAACATTCACATTTATACGTACATTGTAGCACATGTTATTTCAATCTCATGACTGTATTTGGATTTACTAATTTAAATTGTTCGTGTTAACTGCATCCGAATATTACTTGTGGTGAACTTGATCATTCTTCTTTGTCTTAACATAATCACAATCTAGAGGTGCATATTTTTATTTGATTTGTCATTAATTTTTTAATATTGATTTTTTCCTTTTTATTATCAGTTATTCATTTGTTCTAATTAAACACTATCAATTTTCCCATGACATTATCCGATGGAAAGTGATGAATTGTGCAGAATTCTTCTTGTCCATTGGCACTTGTAATATTTTGATGTGATGACATTATTCCTGAAATTGTTATCAATTTTATCCATTTAAATTTATTCATACGCAATTTGAATCAGAATTGTAATGTTCGAACAACTTTTGAAAATGAAATATAGCTGATAATTCATAACTTTGATCAAGTTTGACAAATGCAATCCTTTCCTTTTTATATGTAATGACTTGTTGACATTTTACTCTATAGGGTATGGTGGAGCACTGGGGCGGGGAATTGGGAGTTTTATCGTACCCTATGCATGGCAAAATGTCCAATATAAAGATAAAAAACAGGGTAACACATAAATGCAACCTATTTGATGATATTCCTGATGATTTTGAGGTAAGTTTTAAACTATGAAATGAGCAAAATATATTTTGTTACATGTTAAATATATCTATGCGCCCGATTCTACAGAATTGGTTGTAAAAAATTAAACTTATGTTTTGAATGGTTTAATTTTCTAGTGTACTTTTAATTTTGAATACTAAGAAGGATAATTTTGTCGCTGGTCAATTTTGAGCTCTTTCATGTAATTTATTGCTTGAAGTTCAAGATCTCTCCAAATTGATTATTTGTAGCTGTCGATTCAACTCGAAATTCTTACACAAACATCAGATTTTAGTTGCAACTTGCTTGTTTGAATGGTCGAACACAATCTACCCTTCCAAATTTCACTGGCAGTATATAGTCAAATAGACCCACATTTTTGAAATACCAACATTATTTTTGGTCTGGTCTCCATGAATTTTGGTGTTAGTTTAAAATTCAACTTTGGGACCAATAACTAAAGGTCAGCTGGACCAATAATCTAATTAAATAGAAAATCGGTTGACAAGATTGAACGATTTAACCATATGCTTCTAATAAAAGTTCAAAATCTGAAACGTTTTAATGAAATTCAACTTTTTGGGGATTTCGCAAATGTTCTTATTCTTAATTTTTATCGATCTGGAATATCTCCAATACTATTCTATTTGCTATATTGCTTGTTATTTTTATATATTGCTTACCCTTTGAAGCATATTGAACTGCGTACTCTTTTTTCGAAAGGCAAGTGGATATATTGCTATGGATAATACAAAAATTTAAAGTCTCAGAACACTTACAACTGCTTTAAATGTATGACTTTTTATACGGAATGGAGCTACACTATTGATCAGGGTCTCTAGTATACTGAAATCCAACAAGAATTATTCAGTAATACAGTAGAATAATTTGTTGGGCCACTGTCGGAGAAAATTAGGAAATTTCTATGCTGTCGTAGTGTTACTGAATAATTTGGGATTAATTTCGAAAGGGTATTAAGCTACCAGACGCACACTTAATTTTTTAAGATGTCATTACAGGGGTGTAGTATATGCCTTGCAGCATGCGGACTTAATGACCTATTTTATTTATAGGTGGCGAGATACCACTCCCTTCATGGACTATCTCATAAGCTTCCTGCAGTACTAAACCCCCTGGCAGAAACAGAGGATGGGATTGTAATGGCAGTGGAACATGTATCACTCCCGTATGCTGCTGTTCAATTTCACCCAGAATCTATACTGACGAACCCCAAACACGGACTGACCATTCTCGCAAATTGCTTAAAAAATCTTAAGTACCTGCCTCTTTCTGAGTGAATCAGTTTGGAAATCAAAACCCCCACCCATGCATATATTACTATTATAGAAGATATTACATGAATTTATTACATTTTCATGCTTCACAAAATTTCATGGACTATGCTATGAAAATAATTGGGTTCTTACTGATTTGATTTTTTTGTGCATTATAATGTATTTAACTGTTTTTCCTAGTTCTTATCTTTCTGAAATGGATTGAATTTAAATAATCATCTTTCAAGTACTTCAAGCTCCATACATCTGTTACAAGTAATTTTTCTTGCTTATTTGCAAGTGCATTATACATCAATATTTGAATGAAAAACAAACACAAAAAACTTCCAATATATGCAAGAAAATAAAAAATTTAATTTTAAAAGACGAAACATACTTTCACTACCTGCATCATCACTGGTAAAAATACTAAATTCTACTTGTACCCTGTAAGTATTTGTAAAAATTGTTTCCTCTCAATTGGTAAAATCTCTGTATAGGTGTTTTACTACAGTAGTTCCTCATTTTCAGAATATATGGAACCAAGGCTTCTCCACCCCGATCTCCCATTTCAAACTAGAGTAAGTGAAGGAAAGATAGTCGAATCAGGTCTAGGTTTCAATGACGGTGCAAGCCATCCTTGTACCATAAATGCAATTACCATTAAACAAGCTACAGTAAGAATGGGTGCTGCCGTCGCTTTCAGGTTAATTCGAAAATCATTGCACACAGATTCTAAAAACACGTTTTGATAAAAATCCTCTATAAAACTACACGTATCAGAGGCATTTACCTCCAACGGAATTTCATTTAAATTCATAATGTCATCTACAAGACTGATGAATTCTGTTGCGGAGTTAACCAGAATTGTTTCTACAAAGCATATCTTGCAATGCACATCTGACATAAACTGTATCTCATCATCAATATCCTGCTCTAGCAGGGCAATATCGGTACGTAGTGATTCTATCTCTGGGTACAGATTATTCACTGCAGCTATGAATGCAGCGTTTAAAGCATCATAATCATTGATGACTACTGTCATGGCAGCTAAAACAGTAACTGCATCACTGCAAAAATGAATAATTAGAGTTACTAATGCATAGAAATAATCAAATAATAAATTAAAATATGTAGCTAGCATGCATGTAAGTTATTTTACGCTCAAATACACAATACTATGTTACATTCTCTTCTCTATGTGCAATGAGATAGAAGCTCTACCTTGCTTTTTACTTTTAGAAGCTTGACACATTTGTATATGATTGACAGCTGTATCATTTGATGTAGCTATTAATGATTAACATACAAATGAAATCTCTCGTTCTAGTTATCAGCTGATTATTTCAAAATCAACCAAAGCCTATATCAGTAATGCAATCTATGCTTACATTTCTTACCACAAATCATCATCTTGTCCTGAGTATACATAGATACCTTCATTGGTAGCATCTACTATCATATCATTAT